>PVJD01004619.1:0-132583 GCA_004026545.1 Mormoops blainvillei | reverse complement strand
TCTGTTATGTTTGGAAGGTTGGCAACAGATATTTCTGGGGCTGATGCTGTGGGACCGAATCGAATGTTCAACAATGCTGGCCTCGGGCAGCAGTCAGCACTACAGCTCACCTGCTGGACTTCCTCCTTCAGCTTATTTGAACTTTGGGCCAAGTATGTGCAGACTGATGTAAAAGATGTCAACTCATCCAGAGCTCCCACGTGATCAAGGTTGGTGGTGTTGAGAGACATTCTAGTTTGTCCTTGTCACGTCCAGTTTGCCCCTTCCATCCCTGCATCACATAAAGCTTTTTTCCTGACTACCGTCTCTGCTAACCCATGGTGACCTCTCATCCACCACTGGATGCAGAGGCAACAAGTCTTCATAAACTTCTTTACCAAGAATTACAAATGTGGAAGGTCTGAGCTTCATAAATAGTCTTTTAGTCCATATTGCTAAATTGTGATTTTGCTACCTGCTTAAACCCTGACACTGAAATTGATACCAAAGTGGTTCTAGGGAAACAAAATCTTAAGGATGAATTATCTAAATATTTTCTGGAATATCTGGAAGTAATCCTCTGATCTAAGTAAATAAAACTGCATTAAAAACCCACTTCCAAGTGGTAATGGGGACACTGGTCGCCCATGACATGCGATGGCAAACTAGTTAATTAATGATTATGAGTATGCTTAAAATCAACTGACTATAGAAGGCAAGCCGTTAGGTCAAGCAGTTCTGGTTTGGAACGTTTTTTGTGTGTGATAATAAAGACTATAATGAAGTTTTTTGGTTACTTGAGAGTGTACTGGAGAACTTGAAGAAATAAAATGAAGAAATCAGGGGTTTATTTTTCCACATTAAATTATAAATGAGGAAGCCGAATTTTAGGACGTCACTCTAAATAAAGACCCTCAGTTCTTCTAGGCACAGGGCCAAGATTACTGAAAGCCAAACCTCAAATCTAGTCACAAGGCTGGTTGTATTATGGCACACAATAAACTTGTAAAACCATAGAGTTGCATATGTTAAACATGGAACACTGATTGGGGAGGATTCTGCCTTTTAAATGGGAGGGCACATGAGGAGGATGGCAACACAATTGGAGGCCTTTAACTTCTAAATTTTCCTGATCCTCCTACATCACCAAAGTGACCCTTACTCCCCTCTCTAGGAAGATTGTCTCTCTTTACTAAAGAACCTATGATGTTCATCCCTTGGGGGGCAAGGGAATACTGATCTTCCTTTTGATGTACTTCCAACAGTTGTCACTGCTTCTACCTCTATACCCAGATTTGAGCCCTTACAGGACTCAAGAGACAGAATGCAAATGAAAGTCATCATGAGGTTTGCCACTCCAGACATGGGATTATACCCAAAAGCTGTGGGGGCAGATAGAAGGCATATGATGTTGGAACAATTGGATTTTTTGAGATGCTTGCAGTAAGCATGGATTCTGAAATCAATAAATGGGCTGCTGTGAAGATCAGTTGGAATTTGGACTCCAATATGGCCTACACTGAAGATGGAATGCCATAACTTCCTTGGTGCACTGTGGAGGACAGTATCCAAAGGTTAAAGGAGATCAGAATTCTAGAAAGGACTCATCATGAAAGACACACTCACTCAATTCCTTATATCTTTTGGAATGTTCAGATGTTTTTTTCTTCACAAAGCTGTAAGAAATATATTCAGGTGGAGATTCCAGCATCCTTGAAGATCTGCGTGTTGGTTATTTTCTGAAGGTCAGTATTAGCAATGGGAGCTACTACTATTGAATTGACATCACTGATTGAATAGGGATGGTGCAGCCTTGGGTGGCAGGTCCAAGTTGTGGTATTTAATTTCCAGAGGCAGTTAGGGTATGGCTACTGTAAATATTACTATCATGGTCACTAAATAGAATCAAAACAGTTGTTAAAATATCTTGAAGTTCAAAAATCAACGGTCATGTCTAATTGTTCATGATGTATTCAAAATTGAAATAGATGAGCAGCCTCCTAAAGCCTTACTTAAAATGCATAAATGAAAGTGCTAGGTCTGCTAAACAGAATACTGACTTGAATCACCACATTAGACAGTAGCGAGCTCTCAACTCATTCTCAGGCCTGAACCCTTTCATAAAATTAGAGTGCCTTGCACAAAGAAAGGATTGAATCCCCTGAGGAAGGAACTTCCTATACATTAAAAAATGTATGTTATAAATCTTCCTTATAGCCTTTCCTAAAGGGATTTGAAGCATTTACCATGGTAACTGTTCATGGGAGAAGTGGATATAAAAATCATCTGGGATGTTATTGGACACTGACTCTGAACTGCTACTACTCTTTGGAGACCCAAACCGCCAGTGAGATCCACTAGTCTGAGTGAAGGCTTATGGAGGTCAGATGGTTAATAAAGTGCTGGTTAAGGTCAATCTCACAGTGGCTCAGCACTTCCTGAACTAACCCCGTGGTTATTTCATCAGTTCTAGAAATCATATTGGAATAGACATTTTCAGCAGCTGACAGAATCTCAGCATTTACCATATCTTCTTTCATCAGAGATCTTCCTCCTGGAATCATTTTATTTCTTCTTAAAGGAGTTTGGAGGCCATTATATTAGAAAAGACCATATGGAAGTCACTAGAACTACCTCCAGCTACCAAATGGATGTTGCCTCCTGGAAGTTTTGCATAGATTAGTGCAACCATCAGAGATCTGAAAGATGTGCGATACAGTGAATTATGTCTGCCACCTCCCCACTCAGATCACCTATTTGACCTGCACAGAAGATAGGTGAAAGTTGCAGAATGATAGTGGATTATCACCAACTTAATCAGGTGGTCATTTCAATTGTAACCACCATTTCAGATGTGATTTTGATGCTGGAGCAAAAAGAGACATTCTCCAGCATCAAAGAATAAGTCACTAGATGTAATAAGTCAATAGATGTAACAAAGAATACTTTTTTAATATATGCTCTCTGTTCATTGAGAACTGTTTGTTTTCACCTGGCAGAGCCAGAAATACCCTTACATTGTCTTATAGTAGGGCAATATCAGTTTCTTAGCCAACTCTCATAATCTTGTCCATAGATACTTCGATGGTCCCTCCCTTCCAGAACATCACTAAGTCGCTCAATTAATGGTATAAATTATCATTGGATGTAGTGATAAGGAAGGAGCAGCTTTTCTAGACATAATAGTAATACAAATGTGTACTAGATGAATGGAGACAAATGCCACAGAAATTCAATAGTTTGCCACTTTAGTAAAATTTTGAATTGCAGTGTCTGGAACATGCCAAGATAGGCCTTTTAGGGGGAAGGAAAAATTGGTATGTCAGGAAGTTGACTTGTGCAATGAAATTTATTGATTCGTACGATCATCATCATCACTCTGAAGCAGGTAGCGTGATAGAACAGTGAAAAAGCCTTTAGGGGATTCAGGCACAGGGCCAGATGGGCATTTAAGAACCTGGGGTTGGAATAATGTCCCCCGGGATGTGGTATATGTTGGAAATCACTGACCAATCAATCTTTTGAGCTGTTTCTCTCAGAGCAAACATTCACAACTTAGGAAACAAAGGGTGAAACTTGAGCTAATTCTCACTTTTCACTTTTATTCCTAGTAATTTACCCATTAGTGAGAGTTTGGCTTGCTGTCCTCATGTCTGTGGACTCTGCTGCTTGATACGTCTTAGTTCCCAAGGGTGAACACTCCCACTAAAAGGCACACTGTTTTTCCTTTTTATATTAAGCTAGAAGTTGAGACAGCTACCTTGTCACTTTAGAATTCTTGTGGCAGTGAATTCACTGGCAAAGAAGGAAATCACTGTACTTTCTGGGATAATTGATCTTAACTCTGCAGGGGAAATCAATTTGCTTCCATGGGGTAAGGAGACATATGCCTGAAATGAAGGTAATCTCTCTTAGTGCCCCGTGTTCTGTGAAAGAGTTAATGGACTACTATCAGTATTTAGCACAAACAAGACTGCTAAAGTTCAGACCTTTCAGAAATGCAGGCTGTGAGCTCCTCCAAGACAAGGACCCATGACCTGCAGGGGACCTCGCTGAATACAAAGGAAATGTGGAACTGTTAGATTGTGAATATCAGCTACACACTAGTGCCTACAAGTATCTCTGAACTCATCAATCCCTTTTTTAAAATTTCATAACTCCTACAATTTAACATAAAGTGTGTTAATAGTCCTTAACCTTATTCGGCATTTAAAATGTGCCTCAGCTAGGAAAAAAAAGAACAATAAAAAAAAGTGATAAAGTGACTTTGGAACTTTTATCCTTTTTTAAGAGAGATTAGCATGCTTTTGGTTGTATGAAGTTCAATTATGATATTTTAGGTGGAAGCATGACTTTGCTTCACCTTTCTTTGGGGAATAAGTATGGTTAAGAGATGTGTACATGTATTTCAAGTTGCCAAAAGGCAAATTGGGTGGCTTTCTTATTTTGTCAATTTGGTTAAACTAAGCAACATTTCTTTAAATTCCTTTTCCTGTGTGGTTTTGGCTTATGTTTGTGTTAATTGTTTAGCTAAACTATTCCATAATATTGCTGCCTTGGCATCCATTTCGTGTGGCCAAGCAGCCTGCAGACACTTTGACAATTACCATGCCCCAAACCTTCATCACCACATGCCCAGATAAGAGGCACAAAGTCACTGGTGAATAGGATATCACTCCTGAAACCCTGATGTCCTGATATGACTCCCCAACCACCACTGTGGTAAGCACACTCCCCTGCCACCCAGGGTGTCTTTCGCTTGTGTGCCCCTCAGATACAAATCCCCAGAAAGCTTACCAAAATGCCGCCTAAGCTTGCCCAGCCTTAGCCTGTGAACCCCAAAGCACTCCGCCTCACTGCACTCTCCGGGCCTGCACTCTTGTTTGGGGGCCCTGCAGGACTTCTCAAGGCTTGCTGTGAACCCTCTCCAGGAGCTGTGAATAATAAGCTTCTTTATTGCTATTTCTTTGTGTCTTCTGTTGAATCGTGGCTCACAGCTGTAGACACCTAGGGCTCTACTTAACAAATGCTAATTTGACAAAGTTACCACAGGTTGGTTGCAAAAGGGAAATTCCTGTGAGATTTGGAAGGTCATTCCACCCTGGAGGTCAGAGTTTGGCACCAGGCAGTGGTGCAGCTTTTCCATGTAGTCAGTGATGTCTTGGAGTGCAGCCCGCAGTCCTTTGAACTACCAAAGATCTCCTTCGGCTTGTTTTGGAGCCAGGTGACTGTGCAATTTGGTAGCAAAAAGACATTAACTAAAAGCTTGAATTAAGAAATTTTTTAGCCAAAAGCACTGATGGCTCATGGTGACCCTTTTCCTCATATATCACGTAAAATAAATAATAATCTGTGAAATAAGCCCAATAAACCCAACTATATTCTAATTATTTCTATGTAGTTATTTTAGTAATGAAAAATGAATCAAATATCAGATTCTTTCAATTATCTTTATCATATCTCTCTCCTTTTGATGTTCCCATCTTTCTATTACACTAAGTACATGGTTAGTCTACTTATTGGAAATTGTAGTAGACCGATTGCAAAAATAGTTCTAATTTTTCTTATCTATATAACTACCAAAAATGTGGCAGTCGGCTCCTTCCACAGAGGCAGTTTTAATCCCATCCTTTTGATCTGGGCTATACTGCTAACAAGTTTTGGAGAACAGAATGCAGTAGAATGGCATGGTGCCGTCCTTGAGCTTGGGACTCAGTTGTCCTTGTGCTGTTTTTGTTTCTCAGTGGTCTGAGAAAACCTGAGCTAGTTTGGTAGGAGGTTTGATGTGGAAGAGAGGCCAGCTGCCCCAGCTGAGGCTTCCTAAACCTGTCTACCACTAGTAGACATCAAAACATGTGACCGAGCCCAACTAATATTGCTAGAGCTGCCTACCTGACACACACCTGCCCAGGGATATAAGAATAAGCCCGGGTGAGAAGAAGAACCAATACTTAGACTCATGAGTGATAAAAATTGTGCTGACTTATAGGCCACTGAATATTGAGGTACTTTTTTATACTCCAATACCTGACTGATAGAGAAATCTAGCACTGGACACTGTGAAGCTGGAATGTATACAGAGGAGGGTAATTTACTTGTTAAGAAGCCTTAAAATCAAGCTATATGAATAGGATATTTAACATAAAGAGGGAGAGTTTTAGGATTTTACATAAGTGGTTCCCACAAAATAATTGATGAGATGTTTATAAAAAGGAGTTATATTTATACAACATAAATTCAGAATGGGATATGGTAAACATTGGCAGATATTAGATGATGAGGGACACTATAATAGAGATTAATATAAATTGGAGAAGTAGCTCAAAGTTATCTGGTGGGGATGGTACCTTACATACAGAATGGGCGGCCTTTCTACAGGTTTGTTTCAAGAGGCAATTTCCTCTTTGGTTTGGAGTTTTGACTGGGTGACATATATGATTAATCTCAACTTCAAAACTACATGTAGTGAGATTTTATATCAACTTTATTTAATTAAATATACTTTCCATAATTATTAGTATTTAAACATTTATATTGTTCAAATGACAATATAATTGTTTGGTTTTCTATCCATTTTTATTTGAATTGATGATACTGCAGTCACACCCTGAGAAGAACAATCTGGAAAGTTCACTTCCACCTTATAATAAACAGACTCCTTTGCAAAGATATATTTTGTGTACCAAAGAATTCACTCCAAAAGGAACTGTTTAGTACAACCAAATTTGAAACCTAAGACGAAAATTTATTTACAGATAACAAGAGACATGTATTTCTCGTCCTATATTCAACAAATGTCTGTTTGTAGAGGGAATCAAGGCTGAGACGCCAAAGATGAAATGCCACTTGCCCTGACTAATGCTGTAGATGTTGAGACGCCATTTGCCTTGACTAATGCTGTAAATGCTCCTTTCCCGTTTCTGTAAACCGCTTTGCGCCTAACGTGTGCCACGCCTCCCAGGATCCTCCTCGAACCTGTACCACGCCTCCCAAGACCCGCCCCATTTGGCCCAACATAAAAGGAATGTGGAGCTATTGTTCTGGGCCCAGGCTTTGAGAGAGCACTCCACTGGGCCCGCATGCGTAAATAAACTTTCCCTTCAGTTACTCCTGGTGCCGGTGCCGGTGAGTCTTTCCAGGTTTCACTTTCTGCAGCATGTTGATTTCCTGTTATTTGCCAGGCAGTGATGTAAGCACTGGAGATAGGTGAGTAAACAAGTGAAGGCATCACCCTCAGGAAACTTATCTAGAAAAGATGGAAAACAATATACAAATGTAAATGCCACCAGTGTGAGGCTGAGAAAGTGCTAAGAAAACTAAAGCAGGGTAAAAAGGCACAATTGATGGGTCGTCAGTCTTTTACACGACTGGTCAGAGAGAAGTTCTCTCTGGGAAGGTACTATTTGAGCACAGGTATGACTGGAGCTAAGAGTATGATTTATCAAAGGGATGAAAAGATTCTTAGGGAAGAAGCTCTGCTATGTGCAGAAATGAGGTGAGGAAAAGAAGAGGGTTTCGAAGAAATTAGACTAGTAGACCGTGGCTAGGTCACACAAGGCTTTATAGGTTATAGTAAGAACTTTGTAGTTTATTTAGAGTATGACGTAAAGTCATTGGAAAGTCGAGACTAGGCACTTGCCATGATGTGCAGTCAATTTCACTCTTGCTTTTGTGGGGAAAATACCTGTATTTTTGCCATGTACAGTGTGTACTTTTTTTGCCCAAATTTCTGAGGGAAAAATAAGGATGCTCATTATACATGAGGTAGTACTAATTCTGTATCTATATAAATGTTAATTCTTTTACTTATGCTTATATGTTAAAAGTGTAACTCTAGAAAGCAATAACGATATCCATATGCAAAATAATACATATCATTTTGATATGATAAACAGCTTTGTTTCTAAATAGAAATAAATTAACAATTGAATTAAAAATTAAAAGACTTTTATCCTGAAAATTTGGGCGGAAAGCATGGGTGTACATCATCCACAGCAACATACAGTGAGTCATAAGTGGGACGGACAGAGGGCGCAGAGCTCATTGCTTCCTGGCCCAGGCGCTTTTGTTTCCATTCTCTTCTTCACAAGTTCTCTGCTGTATCATTTGAGAAAGGGGACGGGTCCTTGATATTGCAATTTCTAGGCTTCTTTATGAGACAGCTCATACAGAACAAACAGCTGGGTGAGACACTGGCAGGTAAAGGAAAGAGAGAAACTAGGTCATTTTTAAAATCTTGTTTCTCTGCCTCATCACTGATCATGAGCACAGTGAATAATAGTGGTTCTGCTTCCACTGGCATCAGCAATGAGTGTACTGTTGGGCTCTGGTTATGCCTCCTCTTTTCAAATCTTAACCTGTGGGTGGGGAATTCTCTAGAGTGAGCAAAAATTAAAGCAGTAATACTGCCAGAAGACTATTCCAGTCGTCTAGACAAGAGAAGAACAAGTCAAACAAATTACTATAACAGCTACGAACAAGTTGAAAATGGGGTTTTGGGATCTCTTTTGAATATAGAACTAACAAGACATGTGAAAGAATTGAATGAGTAGTGTAATAAAAGGAGAAGTATAAAAATCTTTAAGATTTAGTTTGAAAAACTGGATAAAGGCAATACCAATGGCAGACCTAGGAAGGCTGAGGAAGGAAAAGATTAGAAGGGAGGGTAGATGAATCAAGAATTTCTTTTGGTAAAATTTGCCATTCACATGACTGTTTGATATCTATGTGGAGGATCAGGTAAAAAGTTATGAATTCAGAGTTAAGGAAAGCACTCCAGTTTAGACATCTATTGCAGTATTGGAGTATTGGAGTATTGGTATAACAAAGTCATGAAATCTGAAGAGATTACATAGGAACTGGCTATACATGGAGAAAAGTCCATGACATTAAAGACTAAAACCCAAGGCACACTAATATTTAGAAGTCAGAGAAAAAAAAAAAACTATCATAGGAGACTGAAAGGGCACCGCTAGTTAAGTAGGAGGAAAAATAGGAGTGCTTCTGGAAGATAAATGAATAAAGACTTTTCAGGATGTGATGTTCACTGGAAAAATGTTTCATATGTCATTTGTATCCTTCTCTCTCTCCCTCTGTGTTATTTCTTTCATTGCTTTATTTAGTTACTTGACCAATATGTATTAAGAGCATGTTAACTGCAATATGCTAGTTAATTCAGAATTTAGATACAAGAGGCCCTAAATAAGGATTTTTCAATTAAATTTATCAGGGTTAATGAGGTTATATAGGTTTCAAGTGTACATTTCTATGATACACAATATACATATTGCATTGTGTGTCCACCACCTGAAGTCAAATCATCTTTTGTCACCATATATTTGACCCTCTTTACCCTTTGTTACCCTTCCTGCCCTCTGGTAACCACCATACTGTTGTCTATGACAGGTTTTTTGTTTACTTTTCTTGTCAATAGTAGTCTCTTGAACAAGAGTCAATTTCCCCAGACTGTTACTTTAAACTAAGAATGATAAAGTTTATTTCTAGACAAAAAAGCATACATTAACTTTCAAAACACACTTATTGTCATAATTTTAGGAAAATAACCAGATTTATATTTTGCTTCACACTTTATATACATTTAGTCATTCAAATATTATGAATATATGTATACATGTATGTTTAACTACCATATTTACTCAAAGCATTTGCAATAAAATTTTTTAAATAAAATGTTTTCTCATATAGCTATTCTATAATTGTATTTTTCTGCTTGAAAAATCAATAGAATCTTCTCTCCAGAGCTCTTTATTTCTCGGTGACATTCCACGGGTTAAATTAGTCAACCCCTTATCCTTGACTCAGAGGACAGCTAAACTATAGCGGCCATTTATTTCCTTTACATTTTGCTTTGCTTTTTCTTCTTTAAGGACTGAGCATGTAGCCTTCATTTTTTTCATCACTAGCCAAGTTGCACCTCTAAAGTGTGGAGATATCCAGAATATGGGTTGGATCTAATTCTTAAAATCAAAGATAGGTAAGCTCCAAGGTTAAAATTGGAAAGCTCAGGAAATCCTAAGTGCAAACACCACCTTTCAATCAATTACCTGCAAATCATTTCCCGCTCCCTTGTCTCTGAAATGCAGGACTGCAGCCTCACTGCAATTTTTCTTTTTAAATTAAGCAGCACATTTTAGATATCTAAGAAGCAGCTGAATGAGGCAGGGGATTTTAGAACTGGATTCCTTTCAACTTGGCTACTGGTTTATTTTATCATTGCATTTTCACAAGTGGGGGTGAGAATTGTAGAATTTAATGAAGGTCATTAAAAGAAGAAAATATGGCAACAAAATAGGCTTGATGTTTTAGAGCAAAAAATAGGAAAATTGAGAAAGCAAAATATGCTATTAAGATTCTGCACTGCTATTTCCTTTTTCCTCCGCATAATTATGAGCTGCTTGTGACAAATAAAATACATTAAGCAGACTGAGCCCTGCAAAATAATTGTATTTAACTACAGAACTTAACTACAGAAGTTTTTGTTTTCAACCTTATTCAAACCATTAAAAGCTTATGTTTGTATCTTTAAACTCTTTAGTCATTAGAGGTGGGATTTAAATGCAGCAGAGAAGACAAGAACCAGCCCCCAGTATTAACCTACTGTTAGCTGATGGGAACAGCCAAGCCTTCTGAATAAAATGCAAAATGCATATTTTAATCTTTTAATAACATCAGGTTCTGCTGTGGCTAAATTTATTTCTAAAGTATGTGTACCCAGAGTGTGCCTAGAGAAATTTAATCTACAGAAGGTTTTAACAACCAAAAATGGCTAAATTTAGCTAGGTGAAAAACTCAGACAAAAGTATAACATTTTCTCCTTAATTCCTCTCATTAGAAGCCATGTCTAGCAGAGACCAAGACCTTTTGCCTTTTGTGAGGCTTTCCATCTGCCCAATTTGCCTGGATAGTGATGATGTATGGTAAATGACCTCCAGTGAAGGTCAAAGAATAAAGCATCAAGATTAAGATACAATTGAGGAAAACAAAAGAACAAAAAGAGAAAACAAAGTCCTGTACATACCTGAAAAAATTAGATAAAGACATGAATCCTGTTATTATGTATTAAGAAATTAATGGCACTCTAGGATGACATGGATATGCCATGCAGTCTGTCCTGAAGTTTGGAATACAACCACAGTATTAGAGTCACTTATCCCTTACTCTTGGGTTCTAGTGTTTTGTTTTGTTGTATTCACTGGTGATGTCCGAATATTAGAGAAAACAGTGAACTGCTTTCAGATATTTAAGAGAAAAGGGAACTATACCTATTACCACTGAGGGTCATAAATGGATATTCCCTATCCTGGGCAGACTCTAAGTTGGCACCTTATGATCTCTGACACCTCATATTCACACTTTATGTAATACTTTGCCTGGAGTATGGATGGATTGGAAGGTTCACTTATAATGAATGGAATACAGAAGAAGCGATCAGATCTTATTTCAAAGATCAAGGTTTAAAAAGATTGTGTCTTCCATCTTGAGCTCTTTATCTCAGAATCTGTACTCTGGGGGAAACCAGCTGCCATGATGTGAGAAGTCCTATGGGGAAGGCCACATGGCAAGGTGCTGATACTTCCAGCCTTCAGCTAGCAAGAACCTTAGACTGACTTGTAAATAGCCACCCGTGTGAACTTTGAAGTAGATTTTCCTCTAGTTGAGATGAATGCAACCCCAGATAATACCTTGACTGCCTACTTCTGAGAGCCACTAACCATGAACGCCCACCTAAGCCACAGCAAGATTCTTGACTCGGAGAGATAATAAATGTTTAAAGTTCTGAGTTAATTTGTTACACAGGTAATTCGTTAACTAATGCAATATCTTTTTGGATTCTCCATGGAGTTTTCCATTTAAAACCCATCCATCTGTTTTCTTTATAAGCATTAAGAGTTTATGGTGAATGCATTTTTCCATTAAAGTAAGGAAACAATAAGAAATGAGATAGAACAATCTCAAGTAAAGATGTTAGAGTATCTTTGGAGAGAATTAACCTCATTAAATACAATTCTCTTTCTTAAATTTTCCTTATTTATGCTATTCTTAATTCTTTATGTGTCTTAGCTAAATATCCTGGTGACCTAAAGGCTTTGTTAGAGTGATAGAAAATAAGAATAATTCTATAACTTTTTTCCAATTATTTAGACATAACATGTTCCCAATGGGAGAGAATAATTGTTCATTACAGTGGACAAATAATTTCTCAGAAGATAAACTATTTTACCAGTAGACAAACTAACTAATGACATAATCCTCTGACCATGGGGTACCATGAAGGAATGGGGGGAGTCACTACATCAAAATTTGGCATCCAATTATAGAATGCCTGGGTGTCTTTCCCTATTATTGTTAATTTACAAACATTTAGCTAGATTAATGAAGAATAAAAGAGAGAACATCTAAATAAATAAAATAAGAAATGGAAGAAGAGACGTTATAACTGATGCCACAGAAGTTAAAAAAATGATCATAAGAGACTACTATAAACACTTATACACCAACAAATTTGATAATCTAGAAGAAATGGATAATTTCCTAGAAACTTGCAATTTACCAAGAGTAAATCATGAAAAAATAGAAAATCTGAACCAACCAATTACAAGTAAGGAGGTTGAATTAGTAACCAAAATGCTCTTAACAGAAAAGATCTCAGAGCCAGAGTTTCACTGGTCAAGTATATTAAACATTTAAGGGAGAATTAACACCAGTATTTCTTAAACATTTCCAATAGATTAGATAGGTGAGAACACATCCAAATTTATGAGGCAAGCATGACCATAATTGAAGTAAAACACGGTATGATGATGGCCTGAGGGAAGGGAGGGGTGAGGGCTGGTGAGAGGTGGGCAAAGGGAGAACAAATGGGGACAACTGTAATAAAAAAATTAAAAATAAAAAGCCTAACTTAAAAATAGAATATATAAGTATACATACAAAAAATTTCAACAAAACCACTAGCAAATTCAACAACGTATTAAAAAGATCAGCTATCAATACCACATAGGAATTGTCCCTGGAATGCAAGGATATTTCAACATTTGAAAACCAATTATAACTATACCAATGTTAACAAAATGTAGGGGAAAATCACATGATCATGTCAATACATACAGAAGATTGTTTTATAAAATTCCTCACCTTTCATGATAAAATTCCTGAACACACTAGGAATAGAAGGAAAGATCTTAACATAATTAGACCATATATGAAAAGCCCATAGCTAACATCATTCACACTGTTGAAAAAGTGAAAACTTTTCCTCTAACACGAGGAGCAAGGAGACAAGGAACAATCCACTCTGACTGCTTCTGGAAGTCTTATTTCTAAATTCTGGGTCCTAATTTCTCTCCTCTACAATTGTCTAAGCCAGCAGAGAAAAGTCATCAAATTTAATCATCAATTAACATATATTAATTTTTAAAAGGGTTTAAAACCCATCCCCCTGTTTTCATTATTAGCCTTAGGAGTTTATGATGAATGCATTTTTCCATTAAAGTAAAAAAACAGTAAGAAATGAGGTAGAATAATCTCAAGTGAAGATGTTAGAATATCTATATCAACATAGTACTAGAAGTAAGATGACCATTCAGAAAGTATTAAGACTGTCCCTCTTAGCAGATGAGATGATCTTATATGTAGAAAATTCTAAAGGTTTCATTAAAAAACTATTAGAACTTATAGATTAATTCAGTAATTATAGGATACAAAATCAACATAAAAATTTAATTGTGCTTCTATTACACTAACAACAAATTATCTAAAAAAGAAATTAGAAAAACAATCCCATTTATAATAGCATTAACAGGAATAAAAAGTTTAAGAATAAACTTCCTTAAGGAGGTGAGATACTTGTATACTAAACATTACAAAATACTGATAAAAGAAATATGATAAGAAATGAACTGAAAGGTACCCTATGTTTATGTATTGGAAGACTTACTAATGTTAAAATATTTACTACCCAAACCAATCTACAGTATTCAATACTATCTTCACCAAAATGAGAATGGGATTTTTTTACTGATATAGAAAAAAATCTATAATTCATACGGAACCACAAAAGATGACAAATAGTCAAATCAATTCTGATAGAAGAACAAGGCTGAGGCGCAATACCTCTTGGTTCCAAACCATGTTAAAAGCTATCATAATCAAAACAGTATAGTGGAGATCCAAGATGGTGGAGGAATAAGTGGAAGGTACGCTAATCTCCTCCCAGGATCAGTCTGGAATTACAGCTAAACTATAGAGGAAACATACTGAATAATCACCTGAACACTAGCTGGAGAGAAGCCTTAGGATCACAGACAGAAAGAAGAAACCACTGGAGAATAGATATTTCTCCATAGAAGATATACAAATGACCAAGAGAAGTACAAAAAAATACTCAACATCAATCATCATAAAAAAATGCTAATCAAACCATGATGAGATATCATTTCATACCTATTAGAATGGCTATAATGGAAAGAAAACACACGTTGTTGAGGATGTGGAAAGATTAAAACTCTTACACACAATTGGTGGAAATGCAAAGTGGTATAGATATTCTGGAAAACTTTATGATGGTTTCCCAAAAATTTTAAAAAGATCTATTTTGATAGTTCTAAAAATAGAACACATGTTCCAACAACCTCACTTCTGGGTTATTCTAAAAAATTGAAGTCAGTATATCTAGAAGATGTTAACCCTCTCAGGTTTACTGCAGCACTATTAACCATAGTAAAAATGTGAAAACAACCCAAATTTCCATCAAAAGATAAGGGATGCAGCAAATGTGGTATATACGTGCAATGGAATGCTACTCTGCCTTAAAAAGAATTAAATTCTGCAACATCACAGCATGAATAAATCTTGAAGCAGTCATGCTAAGTGAAATAAACCAGTCACCAAAAAATGAATACTGCATAATACCACTTATGTGAGGTATCTAAAATTGTCAAATTCATAAAATTAAAATGTGGAATGGTGCTTGCTAGTGGCTGCAGAGAGAGAGGAGCAGTGGGCAAAAAGTTTCAGTTAAACAAGATGGATGAGATTAGAGATAGATTGGTACATAGATTTTATATATATACACATATATTATATATGTTATGTATATAATAAGATAATATATGTGATATAATTGGGTATATAATAAGCTTTAGATATCCGTTGTATAGCTTTGAAACTATAGTCAATGATAATGTATTAAATACTTAAAAATTTGTTACAAGGGTATATCTCATGTTAAGTATTCTTACCAAAACAAAATAATTTTTTAAATGAAAGATAAAAAACTTCATGCATACTATGTGTGAGACATTTTGCTACATAGTTGTATATATATATAATATCTTTTAAAATATAATTTTGAAAATCATATAGTTCTAGGGTTAAATAAAGGATCTATTGAAACAAAATAATTATATAATTTTGAAACAAAAAGCAAGTCATGCAAGTTAATAACAAAGCTTTAAAAATTATACTTCAAACACTGATTCTACCAGCTAAAAAGACATGAGCAAGACGTTTCATTTTTCTAAGATTTAGTTTGTCTATCTTAAAACCAGGGTTAATAATTTCTGTTTTTAATATTTTGTGAGGGTATTAAAAATAAAACAAAAACCCAGCGGGGGCTGGCAGATAGAATGCCAGGTTTCCATCTATGTCAAAATCTAAGTATCACTATGACTAAAATGTGCTGACAATTTCTAACCTTTCCGAAGAAAATAATCCAAAATTATCTACATTTATTATTTCATAATAAACAACCTAATTATTGGGTAATAAGCTTTATTTGGCCTCATGTAACCCAAATCAGTATGGACAGAGTATGTTTTGTTTGGATTAGCTGAGCTCAAGATTTAGAGATGAACAGCCTGATGATACAGCTGTGCTTCCCTTCCCCCAGTTCCACCTCCCGGAGCGCACACAGGTGCCACTCCCAGAGTGTCAGCATCCATTCAAAGTCATGTTTACTTTCTTGTTTTAATATTTTCTTAAGAAAACAAAATTGAGACAATTGTCTCGGTGTCCTAACCTGAACTGGCAACGTTGCAATTTCCTCCCATGAATGCTGGTCATATTTTTTTCTTCATTTCTACCTCCTTTTTATTCATTTAATTCTAGATTGAAGGTGTACTCACTAATTTTCAGATTTTTCTTTTCGACTTCCTCTTTTAGGAAGGGGAGGGTTAACACAATACTGGGACTCTTTCGTACAATCTTGAATGAGAATTCTAAAGATAAGCTGTATTTCTTTTTTTTAATATTAGATGTCTTGGAGATTCATTTGGTGGGGTGGTTTGTTGCTGTTATTCAATTTTGTTATTGCTATAGACAGTAATTATCATATATTGTGAGATATTATAGCTTAGCCATTGAGTTGGGTACGTCTGGAGTTGCATTCTCTTTTATCCCCAATCGACTGTGTGATATTGAATAACATAGTTAACCATTCTAAATCACAGTCTTCTCATGTATAAAATACATAACTTTGTTGTGAGGATTAAAACCACATTACTGCACTCATTTCTTGCATTATCATTCCATAGTATTTATATAAATTACTGTATTATTTTCTTGAGTACTTATGGTTCTCTGTATTTCATAAGAAGTTATTTCTGTTTATTCATCTCTATATTACAGAACATGAGACAGTGCTTCACATCTAGAAGGGACTCAGTAAAAGGTCATGAATAAATGGTTAAATGAAATATGATCAATGTGATTTTTGATACACAAATGCAAACTATTATAATGATAAAGATGATTAACTTCCTCCCCCAAACCTTGCAAGGTTAATGCTATTATTCCCATGTTAGTGATAAGAAAACTGAGGTTCAGAGAGGTCACACAACAATAACTAGTGGAATAAGGGTTTACTCTGTCTCTTTCTAAGTTTAGAACCCACCCTATATCTAATTTTTAAAAAAATTTATAAATAAACATCAGTAAACAGATGTCTCAGGTCAGTTGAGTGAGAGACAGAGCCTAAGACAAATGTTTGGTACAAGCTCTCCTGGAGGGCTCTCAGAATAAACAGAAGCAGGATGAGTCAGGATAAGAAGCTAAGCAAAAGTGTGGCTTTTACTGAAGTCTAGGCTGAGTCCCATCCCATAGGGAGCTCTGCAGTGTCAATGGCACCACAGAGTTGTCCTGCCTTGAAGTGAGTAAGTTAGGGATGCAATTTTGCACCCCCATATCAGCCAGAGTCAATGGCATTTTTCTTTTCTTGCTAAATTCCTAGACACCTTGTAGTGGGGTGGGTTTTGCCAGCCAAGGACAATGATGTGCAGAAGTGTGTAGTTGCATCTAATAGTAGCCAACACTCACAGCCTGTAGGTGCAGGGTGCATGGGCCCAGTAAGAGGAATCTCGTCAAAGCAGCAGAGGCCGCTCTCAAAAATGAGTCGGTAAGCCACAGTGGAATTTTGATTTTTCTGCTGCCTACTATGCGCTTTCCTCAAGAAGTTTTCATCCACATTTTCTGAACCTTGTCTCAGCCTAAGATCAACCTGTATATTAGGTCTGTATTTTGAGCAAAGGTGAGTAAGATAAAGGAAACAAGGGGGAATTAAGGAAATATTGTCATTTTGTTATCAACAGGAATATTTTATGGTTGGCCCTACTTTAATACCATAGTTGTCAGTCACTGGGTTTATGCCTTATCACTATTATTATCAAATAACTGGCATCCAGAATTATGCCACATTCTGAGTTTGTTGGGCTTCCAAACCATGTTTTCTCTGTGAAAGTCCACTCATGTCTTGCTGTTCGGATCTTCACTGAATATCTCCCCTTCCTCTTTGAATTCTGCCTAGTACTTACCTCCTTAGACTTATGTGTTCTTTGGACTATTTTCTCTGCCAGGAATTCATATTTCTGTGCATAATTGTGATTTCTGTTCAGGTTCAGAGACGTTACTGAGTCCTTCAGATCTGCCTGACACTAGGCCCAAGCCTCTCAGGTTCTGCAACCAGCAGCTCCCAGTGATGACAGCATCTTTCTTTTCAGAAGCCCAATCACAGTGGCCTCCATTTGGAGAGGACACTCATTTATACTTGCAATTAGCCATAAAATATTCTGAAACACAGGGCATTTAATTATACAGAGAAGGTTGACCCTAGAATTTTAAACCTCTTGAGGACTCTTTCCTTGCCCATTGCAACCCCCTTTAACATCAATAAGCCACAGTCTGCAAGCTGGAAAGCGAGAACCCGCCTCCGGGGACAGCTGAGGTTTGGGTGAGCCACAAGGAAACGCCTTTACCTGGGGGTCAAATCATCACGGTAAAGGGGCAGGGAACTCTGATGAGCATTATTCTAATTCATGGAGAGCTAGGATATTATAAAAATAAATTGTTTACTTTTTAATACCCTACACTGAGGACAGTGGTATTATTTATCCTTAAAAATTCATATGTAAACCTGCATTTAGAGGTCCTGATAGAAAATAATAACAATGACAGCAGCAACGAAATCTGTAATAATAATAATAATAGAACGAGAAGAAGAAGATGAAGGAGAAGAGACAGAAGAAGACTCTACTGCCAACAGTTATGAATCTTCTCTTGGAATATGTGACCAAAAATTTTAAAAAAACAAGCGCAACAACAACAAATAATAGTAGTAATAATAATAATAGTCAATAACAAACAGTAGGTCCTACAGCATCCGGCCTTCTCTTTTGGAATCTTTGAGGCTATGAGGTGCTAGTGCACTTCCACATTGGAAGAGCCCATTATATGTCAGGCATGTGCTACATGCTGGAGACACCCATACAAAAAAATTCATGAGACTTTTTCTTGTGATTATGGGGTTTAGAGTTTAGTATGGGAAGCAAAATGTGTAAAAAAGTACCTGTTACAAAATGTTACATTTGCTTTATTATCCCCCCCAACATAGGGACAAGACGAGAAGCTTAAAGACAAGAATTCTACCTGTGCCGTGGTGAGGAGAGTTTTCGCAGAACAGGCAATTCAGGGTGAATCTTGGAAAACCTCTTTCTCCCTGTCCTCTCAGCTTTTGATTATGTAAAGTAATTAAGGACTGTTGCTGTGACCTTTTTCTGTTGATTTGTGGGAGAAGAAATTAAATAAGATAGCTCAAGAGGTAAAGAAAACAGAAGGTAAGTTGTAACACTGGGTAAATATCGGGGTGGCGATGATGTTTGAGGTAATGAACCAAAATACAGAGACTTGGAGAAAGGAGATAAAATATTGTAATTAGAGAAGGCATTGGGATGCTCCCCTCAGTGAGATGGCAGAATCGCTGTATGAAAGCGGGTGAGTTAGGCCGAAGGCCCTGACAACAGAAGAACAATTAAGACCAAAAAAAAAAAAATCATAAAATTGCTAATTATTTTTTATTTGGAAATGTTTAGAAAAATGTAATATCTACCCATAATGCATATATGAAACCAACCCATTACTGTTCAAGAGTATGACCTTTTCTGGCAGCTGAATGAACACTTCCATTAGACATAAAATTTCCTGTGTTCATAGAGTTTGCTGTGCTAGTAAAGAAGACAAAATTTAAAATTATACAGATACACATTCACACAGATATATATTTATAGGAGTTGTTTTTAAATGTGACTTATGCTTTAACTCATCAAGAACATTTTAATAAAGATTCTACCACTTACTGGAACTGCTAGATTCCATGGGGAATATAGGAATGAATCAGAAGGAGGCTCAATTCTGTAAGAAATGCCAGTCCATGTGGAACAATAGGGCACATAACTAATGATAATTTGAGATGTAGAAAAAGTTTCATAAAAATATAGATTATATATAGGTTTCCTGGGGAGAAAGAGATTACATTTTAGTGGGAGAAAGTGACTACATTCTGATGCAGAATTGGCAGAGCTGTCTAAACCTCGAACAAGAGTTTGTAGTCTGGACATGTGCACAGGGCATGTAGATAAAAGGGGAAACGTGAATAAGATAGGGCTGGAGCTAGGGCTACTGCACCAAAATGCTGCGGACTGGAGGGCTTAAACCATAGAAATTTACCGTCTCACTCTTGTTGAGAATAGAATTCTGAGACCAAAGTGGCGGCGGGTTGACCCTCCTGAGGGCCACAAGAGGGAGATCAGTTCCAGGGCTTCCTCCTTGGCTTGTGTATGGTTGTCTTCTCCCCATGTCTTTGCATTGTCTTCCATTTGTACATGACTTTGTCTAAGTTTCCTCTTCTGATAAGATCATCAGTCATACCAGATGAAAGCCCTCACTAATGACCTCATTTTAACTTAATTATCTCTATAAAGACCCTATGTCTAAATACTATCACATTTTTAGATAACGGGTTAGGACTTTAACATGAATTTTGGGGGAGATGTAATTCAACCTATAACAGACAGGAGGCAAAGAATTGTGGGATACACAAGGAGAATGATAACTTTTAGTTTGACTAAAATACAGCTACATAAAGTAACATAGAAATCAGACTGGCCAAAAAAAAACCACAAAAAAAACAGAAGCCAGATTGTATACATCTTGAATATTAAAATAGAAAGTTTGGACTTTATTAGTCAGGCATTAGGAAATCAGCAATTAATCTGAACAGGGATAAACATAGCAAATTCAAAATTATTGCATTCTTATTCTGTGCCAGACACCATTCTAAGTGGCTTATATTATCATCTCACTTTAACCTTTGGAACAGTACCTATAATTATATTTTAAAGGTCTTATAGAGTAATAAACTAAAATTTAAAAAATTATTATAGTTTATGAATATTAGAAAAAATAATTTAAGTCTTCAAAGTCTTTCATCACAGACTGTACACACATCCAGTGTGGTTTCAATCTCAAACATTCTAGTTTTCATTTTTCAAATTCTAATTTGTTTTTTAAAATATATCTTCAATGCGTCTACTTTAATTTTTGAACATGGGGATAGCATTACATTAATTTTTTATGTTCTTGTCTAACACTTTTCATATCTGTGTCAGTTCTGGGTCAGTTTCAAGTGATCAGTTTTTTTCTGTCATGGCTCACCTTGTTCTGCTTCTTTTGTACACCCGGTAATCTTTGATTGGACAGCAGACATTTCACGTTCTACCTTGCAGGTTTCCGGATATATTTTTATAAATATTCTTGATGTTTATTCTGGGATGCAGTCAGATTACTTAGAAATGATTTGACTTTTGTGGGGGGGCTTGCTTTTAAGATTCGGTAGATGAGAGTGGAGCAGGACTCAGACTCGGCCTATTTATTCTCCATCTCTGAATCAAGACCCTCTCTGTACTTGACCCTACGCCCCATATATCTCAAGATTGTCCAGTCTGGCTGATGGCAACAGGCACTATTTTCCTCGTTGGTTATGAGCTGGGTACTGTTACCTCTAATCTGTTCCTGTGTTTTTTTCCTGGCCTCAAGTAGTTTCCTCAAATGTAGAAACTGATGAGTAAACTGCTGACTACTTGGGGAGCCCCTCTGCAGACCTCTGGACCCCTCTCTCTGTGAGGATCTCTGCTCCCCAGTGCTCTGTCCTGCAAACTCTAGGCCCTTTGATCTAACTAGACTCTCAGGTTAGTCTCTTCAACTCAGGGTACGCTTTGAGCTCCATCCCAGCTCCTCCTCCTGTGCCAAGGCCTGGAAGCTCCTTAAGACATTAAGCTGGGATACTTGCAAGTCTCACCTCATTTGGTTCTAAGTTCTTAAGAATCATCATCCTTCATTTCCGATGCCCACTGTCTTATAAACTATTGTTTGTGTATTTTGTATGGATTTTGTCTGCTACAGATGGTAAGGTAAATTCAATCATTTCATTTGATCTGGATCTGACACAAACATCGACCTAGGTGTTTTCATTGTAAAATACTGTTTCCCAGATAAATTTCAGTCTGGATCATAGAAGAGTAAGACTGTCAGCAAAGTCCTAAAAGTAAGACATGCTTAAATCAAATCACCAAGATAAGTATGATGTAGCTGTATTTGTGTAACTGAGCGGGGAGCAAGTAAGGAAGGCAGCTGTTCAAGGCCCCTCTTCTTTCCTCCCAAGAGGAAGAGGATGAAGGAGAGGCTGCCTCATTATGATTGCTGGACAGCGAGATTCCTCCTAGGACACTGGGAATCCCGCTATGCTCCAGAGCTAGTCTTCTAGGAGGAATCTTTTTTCCCTTTCTTTCTTCTTCCTTCCCTTTCTTATCTGAGCACAGGTAGGTCTGGCAGCCATGCCATTCTTGTATTTCCCCTCTACCTTGTAGTGAAAACAACACTCTAAATGGATAGGGCTTCTGATATTATTTTAGTTTCTATTTAATGACTTTCATATCATCACTTTCCTGTTGCTAATGTGCTCAAATGAATTTCAATATCCCTTCAGTACCTCTAGAAGCCCATTTGTGAATATGATTCTTATTAAGAGAGACATCATAACATCTTAACATACTAGAGAAATGAATTTCATGGACACAGTTCTAAAAAATGATGTGTAAATCATCTTTTAAGAATTGAATTATATTTTGAATATGTTTATATATTGATTTGAAATATATACTCTTCTTGCTTCATTTTGCATATGATTATATCTGAGTTATCACTTTGAGAAAATACAATATTTTGTGTTCTAATATTTCTGGTCTCCATATAGCCCTAACCTCAGTTAAGTATGTCTACTATATTTCTTATTAGTAATTTTCATAATAAAGGTTAGATATCTCAAGGTAAATGGGATGGTTACCTCACTACTTAAAACAATTTAGAAATCCTCTAATAAGTGGGATGATTTGAATTATAATTAACATTAGAGACTGAACCTTATTTTGTTTTTTACTTCAATGGAGTTATTGTGAATGAGAACTACATCCTGCTCAGTTACATAATTATAATTTATGATAACACTTTACATATAAATCATGTAAAGATGGAGAGGTGTCAATTTAATAGCTTAAATATCTGAAATCTGGGAAAAAACATTTTATTTATTTTGAGGGATTTTTGGTTTCTTCACTCATAAGATACTAAAGCATGATTAACTGAATTTGAATATAGACAGTTAATAATATAATTGATAGATATTGATAGAAATAATACATTTGTTATTTAGTTTCTATATTTGATATTCATTATCTTAATAGGATAGCTTTGATATATATCAGTGCTTGAGTAATTAAAATAAACATTCTTTGACCTTATACAACTTTGCAGTAATGCTCCAGCTTCCTTCCACCACTGACTTCAGTGTGTTCTACTCATTTAAGAGAATATTCTGAAAGCCTTTGGGGCACTTTTAAAAAATATCATATTTTAAAAATATTATGAAAAGTTTTTGTTATTTTAGTGTATAAATGATACTCGAAATTATACAACATAAGTCTTGTTCAAACAAATGATACTGAAAGTTAAAAATGATTTTTTTTACCTGTTAGTTTATATAGTATATTTCTGGAGGCTATGTTAATTGTGATATGTCGATAAAACAAAAGCTTCACAATTTAATTTTTTTATTATCATGGTTTCTAAATGTTATGACACAAAGGTGTGCACTAAGAAAGTCATCGGTACACCCCTAAGTAGACAATAAAGCAGGTGTACTCCACTTGCTTACGTTTCACTCCCCCTCTGCTTGCCTTCTCTGCCCTTCTGGAGAATGAATGATTGAATAGAATGGCCTAGGCATAGGGCCCATTTCTCTTTGTGCCTTGTTCAATGTGAAGATCATACAGCCTGAAGCAATATCTCCTTCAGAAAACAGAGAATTATTTAGAGCATGCATCCATCCTGTGATTGCAAGGGAGGATTCCAGGGCTTTGTAAAGGCAAAAATAATGCTTTCAAATCCACATATGTCATTGCAAGCTAAGTGGAAAAAAATTAAGCAGCCATGACTTTTAGATTCTTGGCTAAAAGACGTTATATAGGTTGAAATTTGCATTTTCATTACCTAGTTAATAAGCATTTAAAGTAATAAAATATACCACATTGATGAATAAAATACATTGATATGATTTTATACTTACTAAATAATAGCTCAGATAGAAGAAAACTGCTAGAATGTTAATATTTTTATGAGATTATTAATTCATTACAATTTAGTGAACTTAAAAACCATTGTTATTTTATTATCAAAGTTCTTCGGTCTATGCTTTCATTTCATGTAATCAGATTTTTGAAATGCTCTTACCCAACTTAAAAATTTAGATATGGCTTTGAAGGTTCATACCATGTCTTTAAGTTAAATACAAGGCTTCCCACAATCCAAATGTATAAAAAACCTAGCACGAAAGCCAAACTAATTTGATATATTTGTTTCCAATAGCCTATGTGTTACAGATTTGGGGATCAGGTATGGTGTATGAGAATTACATTCAGCCACGCTTGGAATAAGGGGTCCATTCCCTTTCATGGGCACAAAGAAAACCAGATCGGGCAGAGCAAGAGCAAGCAGCCTTAGCATAAAATTAGAGGGCCATCCAGCTAGTTCTCTAAGGGGCAAAACAAACACACTGGAGAGAGAAACAAGAAATGTTAGGAGATAGGTAGAAGACGAAAAGTCAAAGATGAAGGGAAAAATAACTCTTTCCAAAGAAATCATCCTGGAGATAAGTAATTTCTCCTAAATATTGATGCTTTTGAAAATGAAAGTGCAAAACGAATGTTTCAAAGGACATCTGAAACTCACAGGCACATATTTTAATATCAGGTAGGAAGAAAATCGTAGAATCATGAGCGTGAAAAATATTTTTATTAAAAAGATATATGGTTTGTCCACGAGGCAGGTTTCTCTAAGCTCTCAGAGTTCATTGCACAGCCTCAGCAATTTAGTGGGCTATGCCGCAGAATCATCATAAATCAATGAGAGGATGTCTCGAGCCGTGGGGAATTCGCAGGCTCACTTATGCATGAGGCGATTCACAGCAGTTCCGTTCGGAAACGTGGAAATCTTTTATGAGACCACATGCTTGCTTGTGTGAGACACGCCTATGTCTAGGCAGGAATAGCTTTGGTTAGGTTATGTTAGTTGTCTTCCTACCTGAAAAAAAATTTATTTTTTTTCTAGCCAAATCCTCTCCCCTTTAGGGATAGGAAAACCTGAATTCACTTTAAGTTGTGCGGACCAGACCCAATGTTGTAGGTTACAATTAACATTATCAGAAACACACAGGGATTCAAATTTGACTGGCATAAGCCAGTGGAGGAGGAGTTCTATTTTTGAAATAATAAGTAGAGCTGGAAATTCTCTGCTGGGATCCACCAGGGGGCAGCTCCCTTGTGAGGTGCTCACCGTGTTTGCCTCAGAACCCAAGCGGTCGGAAGCGTTCCCAGAGACTACACCTGTCCCTGTCACACTTCATTCTAACCCGTCAGAAATCCTCCCTCAAATTCTTGTTTTCTGTAGCATCACACGTACCTGTGAAATTTCGAAAAGGAAAGTAAATGTGGCTCTTAGAGGAATTTTAGTTTCAAAAAACGGGAAGAATGTTCTTAAAAGCCACACAATGCTAAGCTACTAAATAAAAGCAAAGAACCTCTTTAGCTGGATAATGGTGTTGTAATTATCATTACTATTTCCTGAAAGAAACTGACATTATCTTGCAAATGAAGCTTCAAAGAACAAAAAGAAAGCTACATTCCAAATACGGAAAACCTGGAAAAGGAGACTTTTAAAACGAAGATTATCCTCAAGGGAGCAGTGACTTTTCGGAGTCACTAAATCTCATTCAGGAGTGGCTATTCTTTAATAAATTTACTAGAATCTAAAAGTGAAAGAGAGTAGTGACAAGAATTGCGGACCACACCAATATAGAAAGTCACAGTCAAAGCAGAGGCAGGGTAAATTGTGCTGCACCTCATGCATTAACAATACCTCCCATGCTTACACCATAGTTTACTTATGATGCCAAAGCACTTTATAACATTTCATCCCAAAGATGTTTCTACTTCTTATGCAGAGAAGCAGTGGATAAAACCTGCTTTTTCATTTAGCTTTTGCATCCTGAGAAGGCCTTTAGAACGCATTATTAGTCTAGTCTACAACACCCGTACTTTCAAAAGTTCTTGTTTCTTAAATGTAAAAGTATTTGGTAAAAACTCCTAGCAAGCTGTTGAGAGAAACCTAGAAGGAGATAGGGTGGAAGAATGCCTGAGACATTCTTCAAATTAACATTTTTTCAAACAGCTGTCTAGTGGAATCAAAGGATGGCAAACGGTTCTGGGCAAGCCGGCAAGCATACAAAACATTATTGTTATTGTATATTTTCTATTTCATTGAATTAAATAATAGTTGCACTTAACATATATCTAGCTAACAAACATGTAGCTTGGAACAAAGCATTGCTATTCCTAATTCTAATATGTTGACCCTCAGTTGACCACTATGGAAAACCATGAATAACCATGCTCAAATGGCCTAGCTACTTTGTAATCAATCACATTCTTTATATTATTAAAACTAAGAAGTTCTTATATGTCTCCCAGAGGATCTTCTTTGAAAGTTATATTAAGACACAGGTTAGGCCCTGGTGACAAGGCACCCTAAAGTACAATGTTTAAACAAGATAAACATTCATTTCACTATGAGGAAACTCCCCAGGCAGGTGATTTAGAATTGCCAAGGTTCCCAGAGGCATCAGGGACATAAAACTCTTCTATTTTTTTTTTCTGACATCCCTAGGATACTACCCCGTTAACTTGGTTGAAATTAGTCCCAGTGTCCATCTTGTAGCCCAAAAGAAGGTTGAAAGAAGAAAAAATTTGTATGCATCTTTACTTTAAAGGGCATGATTCAAGGTTGCACACTTCATGTCTGCTCGTAAACTACTGGTCATAATTGGTCACCTGAATTTACCTGGTAAAAATGGATTTGGAAATATTGTAGTTAGCCAGGTGGCCACATACTTGATCACAGTGCTTAGTTTAAAGGTGGAAAAAAATATTGGTCAAGGCAATTGGCAGTCTCTGCCACAGCAGTGTCCATGGGTTAAAAATATAGATATGTTAATCAATAGATGCAGGTGCCTTTATTTTAGAAATTCAAAATCCCTCAAAGATTTTCTGTAGGATTAAGTTTTATATGAGTACTAGCTGCCCTCGCTAGAAATAACTATACAATTTTCTGGATTTTAAAATGAATTACTAGAATTAGTAGAGTGATCACATTTGGAACATATAAAAATGACAAACCACTGTACTATAAACCTGAAAATAATATAACTTAAATTTAAAAAAATTTAAAAATGGAAGAAAATAGAAGTTTTCAAGACTTTTTACATACCCTAGTGTATCATAAATATTTCTTCTAGGTGAATTCCATTAACCTCATTTGGAGTCCTAGCCACCGACTCATGCCGAGTAATTCTAAAATACCCATACAGTTCACTGATATCTGGAATTACCACATAAGGAAATGGGCATTTGTTATTACAAAAATATGTCCTCTTCTTTGTTTACTTCTTTTTTGCATCTCTTATATTAATTTCTTTCTACTTTTTATCACCAAGAAACATAGTCATATTTTTCCCTTAGGCATCAAAAACAAGACATATTAAGGAGGCAGCTTGAAAATATGTCCTCATGGCCAAGTTCTAATGCCTTTTTCCCCAAATCACCTTGCTTTAAATAATCTTGGTCTTTCTGGTTCTCTAAGATCAAAAAAGGCAGTGGTCTCCTTTGACCAGAAGCAACCGAGTGGGAAGTTCATCTAATGATAAGTGAACACCCTCAGCACAGCAGAAGGACACCTGAGCATTAGGCAGCTGCTGTTGCACTGGACAACTTCCTCCCTTTCAAGCAAAAAGTGCTTACATGAACAACTGTACAAAGTGCTCGCTGAGGCCATTAGCGGCTAGCTTGTGTAGTGCAAAATGAATGTATTTCACTCCATTTGAGCTAAGAAAGGTCTGGAGCTTCAGTGACGTAAATTGGGCTCCATTATCACTTAGCAGCTCTTTTGGAATTCCATATCCTGTGAAAAGTCTTTTAGTTTGGACTGCAGAGAGAGAATTTTATAATTGGCTGCGGCCATTTTCTAGAGGTAATAGTACTAATGACTGTATCGAGAGTTTAGGAACGCCCCCTATCCATTTTTGTTGTTTAGCAAATATAAGAGTTTGAAAGGAATTTATGTAAGATCCATGTTACATTAAAAAATTATTCTTCAGTTGATATTACCTTTAATTGACTTATATTTAGTTGATTTATATTGCCAACCAATCTTGATGTAATTACAGGCCTAAGTATTTTTGTTTTTAAATTCCTCAATAATCTTTTGTAAGTCTGTCTTCAGTGAACAGTTAGAATGTTTCAAACAGTATGAAGTATACTATACAAATATTTATTATGTTGATTCAAATGGTAATCTAACAGTTTAGTTTCCTAGCCATCTCTGTGTCTGTTACAGGGCATTATTTGTAGAAGAAACACCCAGAGCTATATTGTTTTATTTCCCTGTACGGTTATTCAGGCAACACTGAACCAAAACTTTCTTGTCACTTTAGTATGCGTCATTTCCCCTATAGGTAAGATTTCAAATATTTTTAAAAACTCTTCTTTAAGTTATTATGCATATCTACATTCATTTTTGTTGAGAAACCAAGAGTTGTACATTGATATTATCTTTGCCAGATTCTTAAAAATACAGTAAATACAAAACTCTCCCTTTCTCTCTCATTAATTCAATTCCTCTTTTGAACACTCTGTATATTTATTTGCATCAATATTATTGCTATCTTAGAGTCTTTGGGGGCAATGTCATTTATTCTTTTTAGATAGCATTAGATTTAACATTGATTCCTAAATGCTTTCTTTATAACTTTTCCAAGTCATTGTCAACTCTCTCTAAAAGTCTTTCACTATGGCACAATCAGAATCAAGTATGGCTGTAGATGCTTTTAATACTACTTTTTTTCTTAGAAAGATGGTGTCATTGTTTTTCAAAACATGCATACTCACTGTTACTAGTGGCTTCTTGAGTATAATTCCCACATTCCAGCTTTCTTTACCCTTTAATTCCCATTTTTTAATCTTTCAGTGATGATACTATTGTGTTCTAAAGCATAAGTTTCTATTTTTATGAGTACAGACAATCTTCAATGTTTCCTTGAATGCAAGTTACCTCTATTCAATCTTTTATTCTTTAGCATTGATCCTTAACTTTTCCACATTTACCACAATATTCCTTTTACATATCAATTCGTCCCTTTCCATTTGTCATGAATTTTCAGGAAAGTTTACCTTTGAACAATTTTTATAAAGTGGGCATTTAGAATTTAAAATTCATTTCCATGCTTGACATGTTGGAACAACAACAAAACTGCATTATATGTACTATAAAAATAATTGTGTTTTTTCACAAGTATTCAACTTCCCCCATGATGAGATATTTGGATTAGTTTTTGTTTTTCTTCATTTTGTTGCAAAATAGAGACAAATTTAAAAATGACTAAGATTGGCAGGCCCTCTCTCCGAAAGCAACAAATTGTTACAAATTGACAAAAGCTACTGTTTCCTTGCTCTGGAAATCAGCCAAAGGCACAGAAAGGGCTTGACAAGCTTTGGAGAACAGTGGGAGTCTGTGCCATTACCCCAGCTCAGTGTGGTGTTCATGTCAGGACTACAGAGCTGAGAGCATCCACAACCTTCCCATTGGGAATGCTGGGTGATAACCATACCCATCAATATTACTAGTGGAAATAACTTCTGGAATGCAGGCAAATAGGTGGGAGCCAACTCCTTGGCTCTGCTAGCCTGAGAAGTGAGTGGGCCCAAGCATGTTTCTCGCTGAATTTGTGCATATGCACAGATGAAACTAGAAGAGTCTTAAGGTATTTAAACATTCCTGCTCAATCCTGTGACCACGTGCACCTGTACAGGAGACTTAAAAGGGTCTGAAGGGAAAAGTACTATTTGAGCATCTTGAAAATGGCCTGACCATTTAATGTATCCTCTTACCCACGCATAGATCCATCTGCCAAGGACAGAAACCCTGCTTGTCCAAATGGCTAAGAACAACTTCCTTGCAATCATTCTATGACCATTGTTACTCAGACACAGGGGCATCTCCTAGGAAGCCAAATTAAAACAAAACAAAACAAAACAAAATAACGATAATAAAAAAATTCTGAGCAGAGACAGGAGTGACCATATACTATAATGGAGTCATATGTAACAAGTTATGTCCAGGCAAGTTTAAAAAAAAAAAATAAAGAAATATACAACAAAAAACTGACAGCTACCAATGGGGCAAAATTTTAAAGTCCAGAGATGCTACAATATGTACTGTAATATAATAGATACATATAGATATGGATATTATTTTTGATAAATAGATGTTATTTGTAAAAAAAAGATTAAAAATTTGTGAGAGATGTAAACAAACAGAAAACTGTGACACATTTATAGGGAGCTGAAAAAAAACCCCAGCTAACAGAAGCTTTCCATGAGTATCCACAAATGTTGAATTTAGCAGAAACATGCTTCAAACGTGCTAGTTTGAATATGTTCAAAGAAATAAAGGAAACCACAGTAAAAAGGAAAAGGAAAACTATGACAGTATGACAATAATGGATCAACAAATAAAAAATTTAATCAGGACACAGAAGTTATGAAAAATAAAAAAATAATAATTCTCCAACTGAAGAGCACAAAAACTAAATGAAAAAGATTGAATGAAAAGAGACTCAACAGCATGTCTGAGTTGACAGAAAAAAAAGAATCAGTGAAAATAATGGAAAAAGACATCCAAAATTTAATGAAAACTATTAATCAACAAATCTCGATAAGACAAATACAAAATACATTATAGTCTATCTGTTTGAATTTGAATACAAAAAGGAAATCAAAAGCCGCAAGAAAAAAATAATGGCCCATTTTGTACAGGAGAGCTTCAATGCAGTCAATAGAAGCTTTACTATCAGAATCAAACAGCGCTCCAGAAGGCAGTGGGATGAGATTAAAAGTTAAAAAAGATAAAGCAAAATAAAAAAGAAAAGCAAACTGTTTAGCAAAGAATTCTATATCCAGCAAATCTATCCTTCCAATATAAGCTAAAATACAGATATTCCCGGAAAGTAAAGAATGGGCATGTTTGTTGCTAGTAGGCGTACCGTACAGTAAACACCAGAGGAAGCCCTTCAGCCTAAAAGGAAATGGCAGCGAGGGGCACTGGGATCCTTTGGAAGAAATGCAGGATATCATGGATGGTAAGGGACTGTGAAAAGATTTTATAAATGTATTTTATAATTTCTTCTTATAATTAAAAAACATCAGAATGTATAGAGCAATTATCACAACATTATATTGTTGTGTTATAACATACATAGACCTCATAAATGACAATAATGGTAGAAAAGAGAAAATGAAGCTATAATCAAACAACATTATTATATGTTATCAGAATCAAGGTAGTATTACTATGAATTATATTGAAATAAATTAAAATACATATTCCAATCTCTTGGCCAACTACTAAGAAAAAACTAAAAAATGTAGGATACAATAATTAAAATAATGCATAAAATATGTATTTAGCTCTAAAGAAATTAGAAACAGAAAAAAGAAGCCTAGGGACATACAGAAAACAAAGAGTAAAATGATAAATGAAAATGCAACCATAGAAATATTGCATCAAATGTAAATAGTTTGAACACCCTAATTAAAAGCCAGAGATTATAGATTGGATTTAAAAATAAAAATTCAACAATGTGTTGTAGGGAAAAGAAAGATATACAAACAATAGCCACAAGAAAACTGGAGTGCCTGTATAAATATCAGATGAAATGGAAAATGGACAATAAATTTTATTAGAGACAAAAAGAGAAAGTTCATATAAGTCAATATACCAGAAAGATATAACAATTATATTTGTTTTGATTTTGTTTTATAAGTAACTTTATATTAAAGCATATACTAACTGAAAGAAAGCACTTTCTTAGGAAAATATAATAGTTTATATGTTGTTCAAGTGTAATTTTTTATTTTCAAATTATTTCCTCAATGGTTAGTGATAGCAGTGTGATTATGTAGCTACTCTATTAAAAAAAAAAACACTTTGTTTTCATGCACAGGAAATTTGTTCTAATAAATATAAAAATCTTCCATCATTGAGTTTAACAAATTTTAGTAAAATCAAAGGTAAACCAAAATAATGAAAACATCTAAAAAATAATTTTCAAGACCTTAGATATACAGTGCCCAACTAGCACAGTGCCCAGCTGCTGTCTTAATACCTAATTTAATTCTTGTATGCCTTAATTTAGTACATTTGCTTTTCATCTTTGTGAAAAAGAAAAGCTTGGGAAGAGCTCTTGTATAACAAAACAATTTTTGATCTCTTACCTTTTTATTTTCTCACACATTGTCATATATCTGTGACCCATTAGTGAAACTATTCTTTTTGAAGACTTTCTTGTTTTATATATTTTCTCCCATTTTTCTATTATTATCATTTATTATTTAAGTTGAAATTAATGTTTCCTTTTATTGCTGTGATTACTGGCAAAAATGAGAGAAGACATAATTATTACAGATGAAGGTTAAGAGCATAACACACTGTTTTAGGGTCTACATATGCTTAGGAGCATAACCTGAAAAGAATTAGAGAGGTGATTTTTTCTTTTCTTTGTTTTAATTGCTCCTGGCTTTTGTTTATTTGTTTTAGATAACTGACTTGGATTTAGAAAGAGGAGAGTCTGCACCTCAGTTCTATAACTTCATTGCCAGATGAGCCTTGGTCAAGTTTTCCAGTTGTTGAACTTTGTCTCATACCAGTATTTGTAAAATGGAAATAATAACACTCCCGATTTCACAACATTATTTTGGTTTCCCACATGCATGTGCATATATACATTTTCTAGCATAGTGCATGATGTTCAGTATTCAATACAATAATCCCCTTTTCTTTCTTTTTTTGGGTAAATCACTGACAGTGAAGCAGAGCTCCAATAGTGGGAAGAGAGAAATACTCAACTTTTCTCTTATTGCTCAACCATTTCAGCTCTGAATACTGTGAATAAAAATATGCAATATATCTTGAATTTATTTGTTTAATTCAATATTTTTGTTAGACTATATTTCCTTCAGTGATAAAGAAAATCCTTCCTAAAGATGGAAAGAAAAAAAGCATGAAGTTAAGAAAAAGTACATTTCTAATCATATGTTTTTTCATAAATTTTTATTTTAAACATCTAAATTTAAATTCTTTGTGATAGTTCCCTGAAAACATGGCAGTTTTTCATATATACCCTTATTAAAGTTAAGATGTTATTATAAAATAGTTTGGATATCTTAAACATAACTGCTATTTTAGATTTCCATATTTATTAATTTGAAAGAAATGTCTGCATTGATGATTTTGTTAAGGTAAATTCTCTGTTATTTTTTCCCTCTAGTAGCTAAGAATATATTGATGTCAGAATCATAAAAGCTAAACTTAATAGTTACTTGAAGCCTAGTACATAGTGAGATAATTTTTCTTTAGATTCCATCCTCCATTTGAAGATTTTCTTTTCCTTCTTAAATTGTGTTGCTGTCTGCAAGAAAAGGTACTGTTGCTTGGCCTGGATAATGCTGCATAGCGAGTGTTGTGTAGGCCATGTATTTCTTTGCTGCTACAGAAATCCTGTCACTCAACTTTGCTGTCACTCAACCTGTGACAGGCAGATGAACAATTCTGGAAGAATGACAGGCTTCTGTCTCAGAGGGGGTCCCCTCTAGAACACCCAAGGAAGAATAACCCCGCCATGCTCTGCCAGGCCAGTTTGATCCTAGGCTGTGCCCAGAGTGCCTTCCCATCCAAAATACCATCCACTGGGGAATGTGGACAGCTGCGCTGCGGTCATCCAGGCATCCTCCAAGAAGAAACTATGGAGCCCGGAGAAAGCCACCCATCCAGGAGCCAGAGAGCCTGAGCCAGCTGCTCAAAAGCCCTTCTTTTCTTCCAAATCTTCTTGCCCATAATTCCACGCACCCTGGAGGCCTTCAGCTTCTCAGCAATCCCTTCCTAGACTGTGTACTATTGCCTTGGCAAACTCCTCCTGTGGCCCCTCTCTACACCTCCCCAGTGATCTGAGCAGATCTCTCTGTATCACTTGCTCTGGTTTTAACTCATAAGGAAGAGAAGAAGGTCATGATAATAATGAGAGGTACTAGAATCTATACTGTGAAAATGTTCACGCTGAGTCCTGTGAAATCTAAAATTTCTTCCCGTGCAAATAGTTTTAATCAAAGACACTATAGCAGACTGCATGGTATAATGGAAAGGACATGGCTCTAGAAACCAATAATGAATTCCCTCTCGAACTTCCTTCATCCCGTCTTCTTTTCCTTCCTTTCTTTCTGTGTAAGGACATTTCTTTCTATTCACTAATGATATTTTACACATTCTGTCAGCTAGGATCTAGATTGGTCTCATTCTAGTATAAATACTCAGAAACACATATACACGTGCACACACACATGGGTACTTTGTAAATGCCAAATACTATTTAAGAAAAGATACTTTTACTAAAAAGATCTATAGGAAATATACACTTTAAAATTGATTTTTATTGAAAGGGGGAAAAACAATATCTGCTTCAGGAATTTAACATGGAAAAAATGACCTTAAGAAATAATTTGTACAACAAAAGGAGAGATGGAATAAATGAGATGAAGTGTCACTAGGCAGAGATCCTATCAATGTGAATGGAGAATCACTGGCTACAGTGATGAAAAGACTTGATTCTCTCCAAATAAATAGTGAGGAAAAAATATCGTTTCCCTGTTATAGTGATGCTATTGTTTTATGAAGGTTGATGAAGACAATCAAGAAAGTCCTCTTCTAGAAGTGACATTAAAACCAGGTTATTAAGAAAGGAAATTGTTTTGGCTGTAAAGAAAAAACCAACACCACACATACTAAATTGATATCATAGAAATAAATAAGGGGAACAAAGAATAAAATTATAAGAAATTATATAAGATTATTATATTAAAAAGATTACTTGAAAGTAAGAGTAAAATATTTTCTAAGTACGAATTTTTTAAACGCCGGTTACATTCTTGCCTTGAGTGGTGCGGCTCAGAGGACTGAGTGTTGTACAGCAAACCAGAAAGTTCCCTGTTCGATTCCTGGTCAGGACACAGGCCTAGGTTGTGGGCCAGGTCCCTGGTTGGGGGAATTTGAGAGGCAATCAACTGATGTTTCTCTCCCTCATTTTCTCCCTCCCTTCCCCTCTCTATAAAAGTTAAAAAATAAAACCTTCAAAATAAAATAAAGCTTATTACATCCTCAAAAAAGAGAAAAATATTAAAGGATGTCAAATTACACAAATTTCAGTCATAATTTTTAATTCCATAGAAAAACACCCAAATATCCAAAGTGAGCAATTACAAATCTACAAAAAAATGATTCTCTTAGACTTCACATATAAAAGTGTGAATTCTGTATAAAATCATTTTTCTTTTGTTTTATGACCATGTAGTATTCCACGGAGTAAATGTCCCATAGTTGTTTTATCCACTTACCTACTGATGGACACTGGGACTCTTTCTGTATCTTGGCTATTGTAAATAACACTGCAATGAATGCAGGGGTGCTTATGTTCTTTCAAATTAGTGTTTCAGGTTTCTTTGGCTAAATTCCCAGAAGTAGAATCACTGGGTCATAAGGTAGTTCCATTTTTAATTTTTTGAGGTACATACTGCTTTCCACAGTGGCTACACCACCAATCTGCATTCCTACCAACAGTGCAAAAGGTTTCCCTTTCTCCACGTCCTCACCAGCACTTGTTGTTTATTGATTTATTGATGATAGCCATTCTGACAGGTCTGAGGTATTATCTCATTATGGTTTTAATTTGAATTTCTCTGATGATTAATGACATTGAGCATCTTTTCATATGTCTATTGGCCATGTGTATGTCCTCTTTGGATAAGTGTCTATTCAGGTCCTTTACCAATTTTTAATTGAATTTTTTTTGGGGGGGGCGTGTTGAGTTTTATAAGTTCTTTATAAACTTTAGATAATAATCCCTTATCAAATATTTCAGCAAATATGATTTTTGTATTTTTAGTGATTAATATATTAAATTAATATTTCTTCAGTCATTATAATGAGTAAAATACTATCTGGGTTGTTGTGTTGTTTTTAGAAAAGAAAAAAATCATACTGTCATGGTGCTTTAATGCTAGAGGCACAGTTGAAAGTTAGGTATAAATGTTATATGAATGGTTTTATAAAAAGAACATCTTCATATTGGGATAAAAACAAAACTACAGGTATAATAATTATAAGAAACATCACTATGTTGATCCAGAGTATCCCTGCTACATTTCTACTAATTATTTATTTTCCTGACCCTTTTGATCTTTGGTTAAACATGGTGCACTCACTGTATTAGGTTTAACCCCAGATTCTTTTTTTTTTAAAATCTTCACCCAAGGATATGTTTAATGACTTTAGAGAGAGAGGAATGGAGAGAGAGAGAAAGAAGCATTGATGTGAGAGGGAAACATCTCTCAGTTGCCTCCCATATGTGCCCTGAACGTACAATCTAGGTGTGTGCCCTGACTGGGGTTTGAACCTACAGCCTTCTCATGTATAGGATGATGTTCCAACCAACTCAGCCTCCCATCTAAGACCCCATATTCATGTCCATCTGAAATCTGTGACTGTAAACTTATAATACAGTTTCTACAGATATAATGAAGTAGAAGTGAGGTCATAATCAAGTTGGGTAGACCCAAAATTCTTTTTAAAAAATAGGGAAATTTGGACACACACACACATGCAAAGAGAGAAGACCATGGAGGATGAAGGGAGAAATTGGAGTGATGAAGCTAAGACAAGGGACACCAAGTATTGTTAGAAGTCACCAGAAGCTAGGAGACATGGAACAGATTCTGCCCTACAACCTCAGATGGAGCATGGTCCTGCCAATACTGGGATTTCAGATTTCTAGCCCACAAAACTGTGCGAGAATAAATTTCTATAGTTTTTTTTTAATTGGTTTTAGATAGAGAGGGAGAATGGGGTGGGGAGAAAGAGAGAAAGAGAGAGACATCAACTTGTTCTACTCTTTTATATATTCATTGGTTGATTCTTGTCACCCTGACTGGTGATCGAACCACAACCTTGGCACATGGGGGTGACTTTCCAACCAACTGAGCTACCAGACCAAGACTTATATTCACCTTCTTAAAGAAATCTCTCCTTCACTTTCTGACCTGCCCCAGGCTGGACCAAATTTTTTTTAAATTGAATTTATTAGGGTTACATTAGTTAATAAAATTACACAGATTTAAGGTTTATAATTCTATAATGCATTATCTACATTCCTGAGGGACCAGGCTTTAAATCTCAGTAACATCTTTCTGTCTCAAGTTGTGACATCCAGTGAATAGCCTCACATATTTCCAAGTCCTAGGAAGTGATACAGTCTCCACAATAGTAGAAAAACACTGAGAAGCATCTTGCTTTCCTGGCACAGGAAAATAGAAAGTCAGGATTACATCTAAACTAAAATGATAGATTAGATGAATGAGGGATGGAAGGAGGGAGAGAAGTTTTTATGGCATATGTTAAATTGAAAGAGAGTGGCTAGTTCTTACACATTTTCCGGACTTAATTACAGAGGATGTATTTTAGAAAAGTCCTTAAGGGTTTGCTCTTTAGTTTAATTCCAATTCATTAACTAAGTCAATAAATATTTATAGAGCACCATGTAAAAACAAGGTATATAGCTTCTCCTTCATCAAGGATGCTCCAGAATTGACAGAAAGAGACAAGGTGTCCTTCCCTACCTTGCATAAAACCACAAGATAATAAATTAGGATGAATTAAGATAATTATCAGAAAATTCAACATAAAAATAGCTTTTTATGGATACTGTATATTTAAACTCTACTTAAGAATCAAACACCTGAAGGCACAAAAGTTGTTTTTCTCTAACCATGAGATATACTTATCTACACGTTAAAAAAAGTTATTGATTTAAGAGAGAATGAGAGAGTGGGAGAGAGAGAAACATCAATTTGTTGTTCTCCTTATCCGCGCATTCATTGGTTGACTTCTGTATGCTTTCTGACCTGGAATCAACCTGCAAACTTGGCTATCAGGACAGCACTCTAACCAACAGAGCTACTGGACCAGAGCTAAACTTCTGTAGTTTTATACCACCTAGTTTGTTATAGAAGCATTAATAAAACCAATACACTTATGTAAGTTGAAATGAAACAATAATGAACAATAAAACAAATGCAGTTGATGGTTGAGCCACATAGGGGTGAGAAGCACCAACCCCCGCACAGTCGAGGACCTGCTATTACTTAAGTTAGCCCTTCACACCTGCGGATTCCCAACTGTGGGTAATAAGTAGTGTTTTAAATCTACATTTGGGTGAATCCACATGGGCAAAACCTGGGCATATGAAGGGCTGGGCTCTATATTTATAGAAAAAAAATCCACATGTAAGTGGACCTGCGCAGTTCAAACTCATGTTATTCCAGGGTCAACTCTGTGTGAAAATTCAATAAAATTTTGATTTTTCTCATAAGGACTATTATAATACTTGTCTAAAACATCAAATACATTCAAATGCTTTTTTGGTATAATTTCTTTACTAGTTTTCTAAACTTGTGTTAAGTCTATTAGGCAAACTATAATCCTACATGGTAAGCAATTCTCAAGAAGATCTAACTAAGCTCCTTCTCTCCAAAAATCATTTTTGAAATTAATATCTTAATATTATACTTTATCCCAAATTTTTCTCTCACTGGTCTACCAAGGTACACCCCAGTGCCTTAGTAATTTACTAATTTTCAATGCTATGGTAGATATTGTCATAATTTCATCCACAACCCCTGTTTCTGAGTTACTAAACCACAAGACTTGCACTATTACATATTTTTATTATATAGAAAGTGGATTAAAGAAGAGTTCTCATAGCTACAATTAACACCCAATATATATTTGTTGAATGAAGATAGATCCAGAAAAAAATAAAAAGATGCATTGATTTGCTCATAGCCAAATGCACTTATTTCCTGGCTGGACTAAAACCGGAACTCATGCCTTATACTTCCTGTTTCAGCAGTCATCCTGCCCCAGCATCTAACTTATAATTTTACCTTAAAATTCTATCTAGAAATGCTGCCTTGAGTCAAAAAAGGAAAACGAATGACCTCGTCTGATGATCCATTAATGACAGAAGAAGAGAGCGAGCTCTGTGAGTCTCCACAAGCTTCTAACTCCATTAGAGTAGTTAGCATAGCGTTATACTTGAAGCAAAGGAGGCTGATTTAGACAGACTCAAGGGGCTGGGGTAAGAATAAATCCAGAGAACATGGTAATGTCACAGGTGTTAGATTCTTTTTACAAAGAGAGCTGAAGTGTCACTTGCAAAAAGGGCAGAAATTAAAAGGAGAAAGTCACAAGAAGTTGCTGTATTCGTAGTTTTGTCTACAGACAACTTTATTTGGATTAGAAAGAGTAGTATCCTTATATGTTAAAAAAAGAAAAATACTTTGAGAAAACCTCTAGGTAAGAGATTATTTCTATCCTAAGTAAGGAAATTGTCTAAAGCTCTTTTTCGAAATATATTCCTGTGATTATTAGAATAACGATTTTTTTTTTTGTAAATTAAAGGGGTGATGCTGTGATTTCATTTGGGAACACATGCCATATCATAAACCCTTCGAGACTATCAAAATGAATTTAGCATTTTCCAGACTGAGAAGTCATCAATTTTGCACTGTGTCAACATTCTTAGCCCAATGAAAGTCTCCTCTGCTTACCCCTCCCAGCTCTTTTTCCCCTCAGGTAACTACTATCAAGGCTCACCATTCAGTGGAGCACATTTTTGTTAACACTAATCCAAGAGTAAAAGCAATTTTAGCTATGAGAGCTCTTCTATAATCCACTCTACCTATATTAAAAAAATACCTAACAGCACAAGCCTTGCAATTTAGTTCCCTAGATTTAAATCTAGATAGTCATATCTAGGATAGTGAGACTGAGTGTAACTGTCAAACACAGTGTGACCAAGATCAAGGGGTTAATTTGGAATTTATAAGTAGCTTTAGATGTAAAAATTATCCAAATACTACTAGATGAAAATTACTCTGAAGATACTCATCCTAAAATCCCTCATAAGGAAGCATATGTCAAAAAGGATGTTTTTTCTCTCAAGAATGGTCCAACAATTATTTAAATAAAATATAAATAAAATTGTTAGAAGTGTTACTGCATATAGTGAAGAGCTTTCTTTTCCAAAATATGTGGTTCGAATCATAAAGCTCTACAAAATTGCACAGCAATTCTCTCACTGTATTGACAAAAAAATGGGTAAAAAGCAAGCCAGCAATTGTGGTGCATAGCAACAGTAAGGAGAGAGAAAGAAACTAGGATAATTGCAAAAAAGATATCTACCTCATGATTACAGGGTTTCTGTTGGAAAATGCTTCAAGTCATGATACCTACAAACCCAGAATAACCCTAATAAAACTAGGAAGAAACTACACAAAGACAGAAACCTGAAGAGCCATATAGAATTAAAACAAATTCTGTAACTTATTCTGTTAATGTTACAGATACCTTCCAGTCTTACTATGAATACCAGAGGCTTAATTCTCTCCTTAATGGTCAAAATCTTTTTGCTTTCTCTGTACCTTATATGTGACAGTAAGAATTTCTGCAAGCATTCTGGCCAAGCTGTAAAATTGTTACACAGGCAGGAGAAATGTGCAGTTAGTCTCAGGATCGTGATTTCGGTGCTAGAGAGACTGGAGAAAGTGTCTAATACAATACATTCCTCAGGAAATGCTGGTAATAAAAAGAAGTGCAAATCACATTTGACAGGGGTGGAGATAGAGTTGGAGATGTGAAGATTCACTGGTGCACAGATATCCAAGTGCAAACATGCAAATTACAGTTTGTAATTTCTTGTGAGGAAATGACTGTATCTCTTGGATGGAGTACTTTATCTGCACATCATGGACTGAGAGCAGGACTAGTGTGCAGCTGATGCTCGTGTTCTCTTTAGGACCCGTGAGGTCTGTTTTATAAGATGTAAAAGTAAGATCTAAAAAAATTGGAGAGATTACTTCCTGGAATCTCTAAATAGAGCAGGTCTTCCTCACCTATTTCCATTGTTTAAATATCACCTTAAAAGGCAAAAAGTTATTTCTAAGAGTCTTTTTTATTGAGGGCAAAAAACAAAGTTCCTTCTGGCAAATATCTAATAGTAAATACTAAATTTTATTTTTTAAATATTCCTTAATATAAAATTAAAAAAATTATTTCCTAAAGTTTGAGAAAACAAGGAAACCAAAATTAACACATATGAAAAGGTGAATTCCCTAGGAGGTAATTTTACTACTTTTGTCCTATCAATTTTGCTGCATATTTTAAAAAGCACATTAGAAAAAACCGCTAATTTGACTCTTGGGAAAGAATTAACCTCCAAATACTTTTAGATCCTTTGGGAAAAAATGGTCGCCGCTGTAGGATGTACATGTATTCAACGAAACTGCCAGGCACCTTCAGCTCTCTGCGGCTTAATTAAACAGAAAAGCAGCCTGCCTGGTCCTTTCACGTTCTGGTCAACCTCAGTCATGGCTTTGTTCTTACTAGGTCATACACTCAATGGACCTTAAAAACACTTAGATATTTTTTGGAAATCAGATCCATGCTGTTAAATTTCAAATCTCTATAGTCATCATGTGTCCATACATAAATAATGTTAAATGATAATTTAAAAAAATCATTTTCAGCCTAACAGGTGTGGCTCAGTTGGTCGAGCATCCTTCTACAAAGTGACAGGTCCCCTGGTTCGATTTCCGGTCAGGGTACAGGCCTGGGTTGTGGGTTCATTCTGGCTGGGGTATGTATGAGAGGCAGCCAGTTGATGTTTCTGTCTCACATGGATGTTTCTCTCCCTCTGTTTCTTCCTCTCATTCTCTCTCTCTAAAAATAAATAAATAAAATCTTTTAAAAAATCATTTCCCAAGTAAAACAAAAACCAAAATTTTTTTTTCAGCCAACCTTTTCTTCCTTTAGGTACTCTCTCTCAGATAGCTTCAATTCAACTCATAGTGTCATTTCCACATAGTACATATGTCCAGTTTTCTAACTTTTAGTGTTATTTCTTCCTTCTTTTCAAAAATAATCATGTTTCATCTCATCATTTTTTTCTTAAGAGTTGCACACCTGAATTACTCCTTACCATAAATCTTTCTTTCCAAACTAAATGTAAACATGGCTCCTAGCTCTGTTATGATCTGTTTTTACTTTTTTTTTTTTAAATTAAGGCAAATCAGTTTTAGATGGTCATCTTACCTAGTGCAATAGTGCCTGTGATGGCTGAAAAAAAGTTGGGTCAAGGACCCACAGTCAGGACATAAAAATCTTCACTTCTTTCAAAAAAATCATATCAATTTTCATACCAATGAGAAAGACTGTGTTTGCATGTCTATGCAACTTCCATTTGCTGCCATGAACTATTACACTTTCTCTGCTTTTTCTCTCTTTAAACTGTCAACCACTGTACAGAAATGTATATTGCCCTCATTTCTTCAGACCGTATCTCATAGCATCAGGCCTACCATTTATACACTGTCACTTACCGATTGTAATTTTTGTAGTTGCATTCCTTCTTGGACACCTTCAAAAAAGGAAGTACCAGGACACCAAAAAAAATTCTAAATTGCTATTCGCAAAAATCAGTTCTTCCCAGCCTTAACCTTTTTCTGCAGAGAAGAATAGTGCTTGTTTCTCCTGAGCTTTCAGTGAATCAGAAGGGAATTTGCCTTGATCATTTTATATCTCTATTGCCTTGTAGAAAACACTGGACTGAAAATCAGGGAACGTACATTTCAACCTTGACTATTATAAACTAACTTTGGAATTTTTAAAAACATTCCTCATTCATTATTGTTTCCAAAAATTGAAAGAGGTTGGACTATATTCTTCACTTTCTCTTTCATAAATGCAGGCAGATTCTAAATATACTATATTTAATTCATAGTTACAGCTTTTTAAATGTTTCCTTGTAAGTCTTAGTTTATGAATTCAGATTGTCATAACCCTATTAAGAAATTATTTTATTCTTATTTCGGTCTCCTACCCCAGGAACTGAGTTAATTAGCTCCATCTCAGAAAATGTTTGGAATAAATCAGGATGCCAATTTAAATAAAGAAACAATGAGGAACTTGGCAGCGATGTAAATTATACATTCACAGATGATAACTTTGAACACTTATGCACCCTCACCAAAAACTGAGCCTTGCCGATACCGTGATGGGTGCACGAACGTGCTCTGCATTTTGTTCTGAATCCCAAGCACTCTTCACATCCTGCGTCTAATACGTGTTTCCTAAATATATAGGTAATTTCTCCAAATGTGTAAAATTAAAATAGTCTTATCTCAGGACAAATGTGTTTTTATAGTTCGCAGCGTGAGAGTTGCTTCTGAATTGGTTTGTGTTCCCTCTTTGTAGCAGCAGACAGGAAAGCCATGGTTAAGATGAGAAGTTTTGGATTAATGCCCCTAAAACTCTAAGACATTACATAGGAAAGAATGGATTCTAAAGCTTCCTTTCAAAATGAACACAAAGTTTCACTTTAATACACAACAAGACTTCACCAGCTGGCTGCATGGCGTGTACTTGGCATACTGGTTGCTAAGTTTATTAGATATTGTATAGTCCTGGAGACTAAAGATAATGGAGCCAGTCCCCACATGCTGCGTCAACAGTCAACAAGAACTGGGAGTCCGTCAAACGACAGGCATTCGAGGAAGGAGTAAATAAGCCAGGGCGTGCAGGCAAAAATGAATCAACCATAGCTATTAAAGAGACATTGTCAAGTACTTGCCATATATAGGTTTTAATTCTTACATCAGTAGCAATGTCTTACTGAAGCATTTACGAGGGCAGTGTTTCTCTTTGGATTATTTTTTCTTTTTCTAATTGGTCAAAATTCGTATGTCTCCCTCCCCGCCCCCACCCCACTCCAACCTTGTCTCCACTTTAACACCTAAACAGTAAAAAGGCACAAATTTTGACATTATTTTACCCCCAGAGTCTGTTTTCACATCACCAAAGTATTAGATGAAACAATATTAACTTATAAATTTTAGATCAATAAAGGGTTCAGTGATTTCATAAGGTTCAACTTACTATTAAGACACCCCAGAAGTGATGTGTATCTAACAATTGACTGCAAAATATACCATAATTTCCTATAATGTGTGGCAGTCAAAGATTTTATGGTATCAAACATATATATTTACAAAAGAGATGTTTTGTTTCTGAGCTAGAAAGTACTTTACAAATGCGAAGATTATCTAATACATGGTCAATATCCCTTAGAACAATATCTGGACTTTCCCTAAATGTATGCTAATGTTGACTAATAAAGCCTAAGGCCAGCCTGGCCATTCTCTAGAAGTTTCAACTCTCTTATATTTTCTGTATGTTATCTCTTCATCTGTAAAACTGGGTGATTGAAAAGTAGTCAGTATGCATGAGCCCTAATATTTAACAAAATTTTTCTATCATAATCAACATACACACTCTAATGAAATATTGCCTTAAACATTTGAAAACGCAGAAATGAAAAAACTGTTTAAAGTATTAAATTAGTCTTAGTTTCAGGTTGGATACTTTGGGGCCTCTTTGGACCAGTAGTCAGGAAAAATGACTTAGTTTGGCATGTGGGGTGAAGGGAAAAGCAACCAAAAATGAAGTTGGGTAAATTGGGATGTTTTGTGATTGTAGCTACTGAACATGTTTTATACTGGCAGAATATGCTCTCTGATATTGGAATACCATGAAAATTCATTTAAATCATGCCAGATAAGTGTTAAATGGTGACGAGAGGGCTGGAATTTATGTAAAGACCTACTCACTGTGACAGATTTGCTGAGGGAGCCTGATCTAGTAGATCACTCAAGGAATAGAAGAGTCTTCATGCAACAGCTTTATCCTGGAATTCGAAAGGGGATGACACTTTGGCAAGAAGCTATTCCCATCTCCAACCACAACCCCTGCTGGGACATTTGAGATTTTACAGTCAAATCATGTCCAACGGGGGAAGACAAAAATATAGTTTATAATCTTTGAGAAACATGAAGATAATAGTATAACTTTGTATGACTACTAACTGAAATGTCAGCTTATGTATTTGGGTGATGAATATTTCTTCTTAAGGTAGGTGTTAGTAATTAACTTGCCAGGAGAAATCTTTTTTCTCTTTTTAAATAAACTTAATGAAGACAAGCAAAAAGAACACATGTAGAACATATGTAGAACAGAAGATAGAAAGAAAATAGAAAGGAAGAGAAAAGAAAATCATAAAGACAGAGATGATAGAAATGGGAAAGAGAAAGTAATAGAAGAAAGACAGGAGAAACTTGCCCTTCTTCCCAAATAAAAAGAAGAGATAAAAGGAAGTAGCCAATGAAGGTGAAAAGGAAACAGGCAAGGTAGCTTACAGTTCAATGTGTAAACATAATGTTATGTTGCTAAAAATTATGAGAAGGCAAAATGAAAGCAATTCTTTTGAAAAATCAAAGTTGGCTGTAACCCCTATGATCTTTGTAAAGGAAGTGGGATGATTTATATCATTGAAAATAATCATAATACTTATTTTTCCTCAGTTATCGTCTGAACAACAACCAGGGTTGGGGCTTCTGGAAACTGGAATAGGTGACCCATGGATTAATGGAGCCAGCTATTTAAATGTGTATGTGTGGAAAGACAAGGTCTACAATTAATTTTGTGACAGGGGCTGGAGATAATGGAAACACTCAGTATGCATCCATGAAATGGGAGTAGACAACATAGTCAAAGGTAAACATTCAAATTGTGGGAAAAGCATAGGTTGTCTCAGAGTTTAATTGGTTTGATATACTATGGAGAAGAATCATTTACTCAAAATTTTAGTAAGCATATTTCTTAGCAATATTTGTGTTTTATAAAATCAAAGAAAGCCTCTGAGAGTCATTTGGGTGAGTATAGTTCAATCGGGGACAATATTTATGGGTCAGTAATATTATGTATAATATGCCAAATGAACAAACTCATTGAAATCTCTAGAAGAATTTGGAAGAAACCATAATTCAGGCAAAATAAGTGGATATTTGAGGACAGTCTATAAGATATTAAATAGAGCCTCTAGGTTCTCTGTTTAGATTTGTAATAGCAGAAGGATACAGCTAATTTTGAATTATTATAAAGTCTTGTCCAGCCTCATCTGTGTTCTTTAATGATACCCACTGGCATATTGTCTTAAATCAAAACTACAGTCCTGACAGGTGTGGCTCAGTAGGTTGGGTGTTGTCCCACAAAGTAAAATGTCACTGGTTCGATTCCCAGTCAAAGCACATACCTAGGTTGAGGTTTCAGTCCTTGGTTGGGGTGTGTGCTAGAGGCAAACAGTTGATCTTTCTCTCTCACACTGATGTTCCTCTTCCTTTCTTTCTCCCTCCCTTGCCCCCTCTCTAAAAATAAACAAATACAATCTTAAAAAAAAAAAAGGAAAAACTACATATCAGCCAGGAATCCACTCTCAGCCTGGCTGCCAAAAAGTTGATTCACTGAGCAGGAAAATTGACAATGTCAGTTTATCCAATAGTGTCAATGGGTCTGTTTATGATGGAGTTGGGAACTCCTCCTTCGATTGAAAAAATAAGTTTTAAAGCATACTTAGCATCTGACTTTATGGCCTTTGTTACAGCTGGACATTCAGATGCATGTAATATTGTAAACTTACCAGAATTCTCTCATAAAGTATCACGAGAAAGTAAGTGTTGAGAAACTAAGTGTTGAGAAAATAAGCTATCCACACAGAAAAAGGGGAGATGGATGCCCAAACTATCTCAAAAGTAAAACAGTTAAATGAGATCACATTTCATACCATGCACAGGAATCAATCTCAGATCAATTTTTCATGAATTTGAGATTACATCCATGGGAACTGTGATGGTTAATTTTATGTGTTGACATGACAACTGGGCCATTAATGTCCATATGTTTGGTCAAACATAATTGGGTGCTCCTGTGACATTGTTTTTGGATGAAATTAACATTTAAGTTGGTAGACTGAGTAAAGAAGATCTACCCCCTCATTCAAGTGGGTGGACCTCATCCAGTCAGTCGAAAAACTGAGTAAAAGCAAGGGGTGACCCTCCCCCACACAAGAGGGATGCTGATAGCCTTGAAACTGGGACATCAATTCTTCCTGGTTATATTACAGCCTGCCAGCCTGTAGACTCAAACTAGGACATTGGCTCTTCAAGTTTGGCCTCGCCAGCCTCTGTGATCACTCGAGCCCATTCTACACACACACACACACACACACACACACACACACACACAGACACACACGGCTGACATGCTGCTCTGTGATCTCAAGGGGTAGACTTGAGAACGTAGGAAATAAAACGTTGTGCCATCGTGTTCACATTAAAGGATTAAAGGTTTTAAGTGTACTGACTGCTGAGTACTATTAATAAACGCCCTGCAGATCAGTTAATAACTAAGGCAATATTTCTCATTTCATATGCTATTCCTTCAAATACTTTTAATTAGAACATTTGAGGGCCATCTGCATTTTTTTTTACAATAACTTCCAGGTGATTTTGATAAAGGTTAAAGCTAAAAAGAACAATTGACCGAAGAGGGAAGAAGCTAAACCTTAGCCTAAAGGAACTGATTCAAAAGACAAACATTGTGCGGAGGGACGTAATGTAGGTAAATAGCCCACAGTGTTATGACTAAGTGTTGTAAGTGTTTTTGTGCTACTGGGTGTACTGAGAGCATATAACAGCTGGTGTAGGCATTAATCATTAACTTAAAACAAATTAAAATAAAAACTGAGAGAAAGGAACTCAGCATGATATGATGGGCAGGAAGAAGGCTGAAGCCTGAACATTCACCATATTTTAAAATTGCCTATTTCAAAATATGTTTTTGGAATTGAGAATGAGGACCAAAAAGTGTTAGAACCACTGTGTGTGAGAGGTCGTATAAAACAACCTTGTAACAGAGATGGACAAGATTTATTAATTGCTAATTTGTTTCCTTTCTTTCACAAAGGAAAACAACCAGCATACTGAAAATTATAAAATGTAGCATCATGGAAATGAAGCCGTAGACAGGAGAAAATGTAATTAGAGTTCATTCTTTAAGATCATTGAAGGGGTGCCTGCCTGCCACTCCTTTATACACACACCTGTGCGAGCAGCAGAATGCTACTGCAAATCGTAAAGTCTGCCGTGCTCACTCATAAATGTTGGATCAGCCAGAAAGCCAATGCCATCTTTTCTGTTTCTTACCAAGAACCAGTCCTTTCATTTGGCTAACTCCTGCAGCATTTTGCCTAAGCATCGCTATTTCCAAGACTTTCTGCATGTCATGCTGAGGTAATTTTCTGACAGTTCCTTTGTAGCCTGCTTTTTGTAATTTTTGTTTTACTAATACAACCTCTCCATCAATTCTTAAATTCTCAGAATTTAGAAGACAAGGTTTCTTTTCTTTATATCCTTAATCAACAGAACATTGCAGGGAACAGAAGAAATGCACACACGCGCACAAGCTCACACACACACACACACACATTGTATTAGTTTGCCAGGGCTGCCATAACAAAATACCATAGACTTGTGTCGCTTAAGCAACGGAATTTTATTTTCCCACAGCTCTGGAGCTTAGGAGTCCAAGACCAAAGTGTCGGCAGGTTTGTTTTCTTTTGAAGTCTCTCTCTTTGGCTTGCAGATGGACACCTTCTCATTGTGTTTCAGATGGTCCCCTTTTTGTGTGTGCTACATCCCTGTGTCTGTGTGTCCTAATGTTCTCTTTTAAAGACAGGAATCAAATTGGATTAGGTTCTACTCTAAGGACTTATTTTAAACTAATCACCTATTTAAAGGTCCTATCTCTGTCTACAGTTACATCTGAGGTACTGGCTGTGAGATCTTCAAGTATGAATTTAGGAGGCATACTTCAACCATCTATATAACATATGTTAGATAATATATATTATATATGATGCATGAATAAACAAATAAAGTAATAAATTAATGGTTTATATTATAATGTATTAAACTTATGATGGCGATCACAATCAAACATTAATAAAATGAAAAATAACTAGAAATTGGAAATATGCTTATGACATGGAAATGTCTAAATCTTTTTCCAGGACTCAAAAGGAAAGGTGGGTAGAAGAAAGTTGATTAGAACCATTACAGGTGGAAGAACCACAGTGTCCTTCAGAGTGTTTCCTATTCTGGCAGGTTCACCACTTCAGCCTTTTTCTCCTCCCACCTGTGTATTCTCTTCACTCCAGCCCTAGTGAACTTACTCATTCTGGTATAGCCCATATTTTCTTTGATTCTGTTTTTGTAAATATTGTTTTCTTTGTGCTAAATGCTCTTCTTCCTCAATGAGGTTAAATTCTACCTATCCTCCAGGTTTTGGCATAAATATTTAATTTTTCTAGGAAATGTTCACTAACTCATAGCCCTCCTCATACATAATCTGGGTTATATACCATTATGATTTGATCCACAATTGAATTAATTACTTTATAATTATCTTTTGCCCATAATCTCTACTAGACTCACAACTCTAGAGGTGTTTTCCTTGTTCACAAATGTTTTTCCATCATATCACTTAGCACTTAATAAAATGTATAACGGAGCAGTTATTCAACAAATATTTGTTAAATGAATGTATCTATATCTGTATCTATATAAGAAGCATCAAAACTATGATTCACTGAGAAAGAGTCATGCAGAAGTAATGCATTTCCTGTTTCACAGGGTTAAACGTCACATGATGAGTGGATTTACATTTGTAGAGAATGATTTTAGCAATTTATAAGATAAAATATCTAATGATCTATACTTACATCAAAGGTATAGAAATACAGGATAATAGTGAGGTTACCTAAATTCATAACAAGTTTTAAAAAATCTTTGCAAAAAAGGAGAAATTAATGGAGTCATGCTAATCTAAGGAGAGTCTTTGGTGACAAGTTGCAAGAATTTCCTTCATGAACCCTGTCCTGTTGAATGTTTCTATCAGTTAAGGCATGGAAGATTTGCTCATTAGGTTAGAATGGTTAATCCATTAGATAATAGACTTGGTGTAATAATGATTTCAAGAGGTTGAAATAATTGTTATAGTTTGAGAAATATAGATGAATTTTAAAATTGATGTTAAGAACGAAATTTATATAAACATCAGTAATATGAACAAAATATTAAAAAATACTTATTTTTATTTGCCTAGAAACTCAACATAGAAAATGATGTAATATGGCTGCATATTTTACTTTAATCTAGGTGTAGATTAATTTACTTTGGAGGCTATTAGGAGTAATAAGTTTTGGTTTTTAAATATATTTATATATCAGTACTGTGCTGGAAGTTTTATATGTATTATATGAAATAATTTACCTAATAACTCTAAAATTTAAGTTCTATAATTATTCCTACATTAGCGTTAAGAAATTTATGGTTTAAAAGTTTAAGTTACTCATTGAAAATCACACAAATCATACAGATAATATGTTGTAGAAAGAATTCTAAGTGTCTTTGTTTGCTAACTTCATAGTTTTAAACGCTTCACAGTTTTACATGCTATTTAATTAACAATTAAAATACACAACTATACACCTTAGTGTACTGTTCTGCAGTTCAAAGGAAACTTCTATCATAATTGCCTTCAATTTCTCTCAGCTGGAATTTGGGGTGCTATAGTTTGGAGAAGTATGATTATAACTTACCTCATTTCACAACAATTTTTCTAAAATATTTTAGCACATTTAGAAATTCTTTTTCTTTTCTTTTAATTGTATTTTTTCCATTGCCATTTATTCCCCTAATGCTGCCTGCCCCTCTGCAATCACTACACTGCTGTCCATGCCCATGAGTCCTTCTTCCGTTTTTGCTGGATCTCTCCACCCCCTAACGACCACCCCACAGAGTTGTCATCCTCTTTCTATCTGAGTCTGTCTGTATTTTGCTGGTTATTTCAGTTTGTTTGTTAAACTTCACATATGAGTGAAATCATATGGTATTTGTCTTTCTCTGACTGGCTTATTTCATTTAGCATAATGTACTCCAAGTCCATCCATACTATTATAAAGGTTAAAAGTTTCTTCATTTTTATGGCTGAGTAGTATGCCAGTACGTGAATGTCCCATGGTTGTTTTATCCACTCTTCTACTGATAGACACTTGGCTTGCTTCCAAGTCTTGGCAATTGTAAATAATGCTGCAGTAAACATTGGAGTGCTTATGTTCTTTTGAATTAGTGTTTGGGGTTTCTTAGGAGAAAGTCCTAGAAGTGGGATTGCTGGGTCAAAAGGCAGATGCATTTTTGATTTTTTGAGGTATCTCTATACTACTTTCCACAGTGGCTACACCAATTTGCATTCCCACCAACAGTTCCAAAAAGTTCCCTTTTCTCCACACCTTTGCCACACTTGTTTTTTTGTTGATTTATTGATGATGTCCGTTCTGAGTGTTGTGAAATTATATCTCATTATGGTTTTAATTTGCATTTCTCTAATGATTAGTAATGTTGAGCATCTTTTCATATGTCTATTGGTCACTGGTGTGTCCTCTTTGGAGAAATGTCTATTCAGGTTCTTTGCCCATTTTTAAAACTGGATTGCATATATTTTTGGTACTGAATTTTATAAGTTTGTTATAAATTTAGGATATTAACCCCTTACCTGATGTATTAGTGAATATAGTCTCCCATCAAGTGGGTTGTCTTTTTATTTTGTTGATGGTGTCCTTTGGTATGCAAAAGCTTTTTAGTTTTATGCAGTCCTATTTGTTTATGTCTTTTTAAATACCCCTTACCTGAGGAGATATAGCAGATAAAGTATTGCTATGAGGAATGTCCAAGATATTATTGCCTATGTTTTCTTTTAGGATTTTTATGGCTTTGGGTCTAACATTTAAGTCATTTTTAATTTATTCTTGTGTTTAGTGTCAGAAGGTATTCTAATTGCATTTTTCTGCATGTATCGGTCCCAAGAATGTTTATTGAATAAAATATCTTTACCCATCATATATACCATCAAATATTGACTATATAGGTGTGGGTTTGTTTCTGGGCTCTCTAATCTGTTCCATTGATTTATGTGTCTGTTTTTATGCCAGTACTATGCTGTGTTGATTGTTATGGTCCTATAGTATAGTTTGCTGTTAGGTAGCATGATTCCTCCAACTTTGTTCTTCTTTCTCAAGATCACTGTTGCTATTAGGGACCCTTTGTTGCCCCAGGTAAATTTTTGAAATATTTGGTCTAGTTCTGTGAAATACATCATTGGTATCTTGGTAGGAGTTGCATTGAATAGAGGGAACATATCTAAACATAATAAAGGCCATATATGACAAACCCATTGCCAGCATCATACTCAGTGGGCAAAAGCTATAAGCTTTTCTCTTTAGACTGGAAACAAGAAAGGATATCTGCTCTCAACTCTCTTATTCAACATAGTACTGGAAATCTTAACCACAGCAAGCAGACAAGAAGCAGAAACAAAAGGCATCCAAATTGGAAAGGAAGAGGTAAAATTGTCTTTATTTGCAGATGACATGATATGGTACCTAGAGAACCCTAAATATTTGACCAAGAAACTATCAGAACTGGTAAGTGAATTCAGTAAAGTAGCAGGATACAAAATTAATATCCCGAAATCAGTTACACTTTTATATGCCAATAATGAACTACCGGAATGGGAAATTAAGGAAATAATGTCATTCATAATTGCTTCAAAAAGAATAAAATATCTAGGAATAAACCTAACCAAGGATGTAAGAGATCTGTACTTAGAAAATTATAAGACACTCAGGAGAGAAATTGAAAAAGACACAGATAAGTGGAAGCACATACCCTATTCATGGATAGGAAGAATTAACACCATTAAAGTATCCATATTACACAAAACATTCTATAGAATCAATGCATTTTTTTTCACTTTTAAAGGACTTTTTTTTAAGGCAGATGTGTAGAGGTAGGGAGTAACATAGTACTTCCATTTTTGAATGTGAAAAGGACAACTGGTTTGGGTTTTTAAAGCAGACTAAAAGACTGCTGTTTACTTTGTTTTGTTGTTCACTTTCATTTTGTTTTTATTTGACCTAAAGTGCTTAACCACTTGTGCAATTATTGAGCCTAGAGGATAGTTTCATAGATGACAATACTTGTAACGTTTTTGTGATAAAATTATTTTATATATAAGAATTATGGTTTTAATTAGATTGAAAAGGCCTATAATTGTATAAAATTTAAATAAATATTTCCTATTGATTCATCTTACATATTCATTTCTTTATATTTAGGTTTGTGTTTCACCAAAATAGGATAAATAATATAGATATTTGATAAAAGTCAATTCAGTAATTAAACTTTATACCCTACTAATCAATGTAGAGGCTAAGTTGTAGAACTTCCCATTATTACCAAGTTTTTCCTAATACACAAAATTCCCTAACTCATTATAATTGTGTAACTATGCACATTGGCTATAAACACCTGGGACCACCTCCTTTCTCTCTTTTCTTCCTCTTGTTCTACTGCTCTAAGATTTAGTCCTGAGTGCTTCTAAGACATCCAGAGATTTAGCTGGAATAAGTTTTATGTAAAATGGCTTACTCAACAAAGACTCACCTGGTGTTTCTGAAGTAATTATCATTGACTAATATATTACCTTGAATGAGTCATTTATCTACTAAATTCACTGCCCCAAACATAGTCAAAAACCTAATCAGTAAGGAAAAATATAAAAACAAAGTACAAAGAAGGCATACCATTTTTCTAGTATCTTTGGAATATTTGCACTAAGGTTTATGTGTTTTGCCAAAGAAAAATGCAAGTTATTTTTTTCTCTTAACTTTATGTCAAGCTTATATTAAATTTTTGAAACTTAATTGTAAGGATTATGTTTATGTTTTCAAACTTACTTTTTTCTCTCAATGATATACTTATTCCTATCCAGCTGATCCACTGATAAGCACTCCACAACACACATGCACAATTTTGTTTGCACACAGTGTAAACGACAACAAAAGAGATTGCTTTTGCAAGTCTATTTTGTAGATTTTAATGAGTATTTGCACCATCATGATCCAAATTTAGCTTGCTAAAATAATTGGCGTTTTGAGAGCCAGAACTCTAAAAAGGGGGAAAATCTTTCTACCTGTATAACTTAAAGAAAAATAAAGAAGTTTGGCTTTTAAGTCAGTATAAACAGTCAATTTTCACACAAACAAAATCTGTTAAATTAGCTACTTATTGTGAAAAAAAGGTTACCCGTGGCATTTGCACATATTGGGAGCAAGGCATTTTATATAGTCCCCTCCGAAGACCACCATTAAAGCCACTGAATCAACCTAGTCCTTTAAATTTTAAACTCTTGTGTTATTTAAACACAAAAATTCTCTTCATGTTGTGAATCACACCCTTTCAGATTTTATTGATTTTATTCTTATCTATATTAATTTTAATGAAGGCTTTAGAATAGAAGAAAAGTGTAAGTGGGATTCAATATATATATTTAAAAACTTTATCTGACTTAGTAATGGAATATTGTCTAGAGTGAGAATATGTCATTGTATAGAAGAGAGCATCTTTGTATAATTTATTTTTTATATAAAATTAATATTCTATTTGTTTTATATTACATACTTATATAATATGGTATGGTGGACAACCTCCTCCAAGAAGTTTACCACTGGTGTTTAAAAGGACCTAATAAAATGAATCATTTGGATTTAAAACATCCTTCAATTCATTTCAGCGAGGCCTTTAAAACTTTCACTCTAGCGTTTAAGAAGGACGGATTTCTTACATCCCATCTTGATTGCTCTAGGATCCCTAGCCTTTGACAAATTGCAGTTATATTACATCTCCGTAGTGAAATTATATAGTTCAAAATACAGGTTATTTCATTAAAATTGATAATTTCATTAGCTCAGGAGTGGTTTGTCTCATTGAATGCACAGCCAAAGCTAGAGAAACTCTATTAATAAAGTTTAGAGAATTATATACATTTAGAATTTATAAAGATAATGACGATACTTGAAGTCAATAACCCAAATCTCGCCGTTATGCTCATGAACCACCAGAGTCACTTGGAGCAAGGGGACAACGTGCTTGTTTACAGTGGGCAGTCATGAATACCTTGCTCTGGCTGATTACCAGTCTGACTACTAGAAAATGGAACTGTTATACACAACAGCATCTGCTGTGCTGGAGAACAGCAATGCCCAGATTGCCTATTACGGAATTCCAGAGACTGTTTGCCAGCAATAGACTTCATTTTGCCAATGGGTAATTTGCAGTTTGCTGTGTCATCAGAATCCGAACATGTCACATCTTCTCCTCATCACAGCCAATCCAATGGCAACGTGCTATTGAAGCAGCTGTCAAGAATGCGGAAAAACTACAGAGAAAGCACAAAGTGACAGCAGATGCTATGCAAATCAGCAGTGGACACAGAATATGCACTCGCAGAAACAATAACATACAGACCGGTGTAGTTCCTGACGCTATTTAATGTGGAGACAATGCTGCTCTGCCTTAGATGAAATATCACAGGTGGATAAATCAAAGACCTTGTGAGGACTGAGGACAAGCTTGTAAAGAGAAATGGTAAGTACTAGAAAATACTACCTGCACATTGGATAGAAATCACAAAACATACTTTTGGTAATTAATTTAAAAAACAGCAGAAAATATGCATAGACACGTGTAAGATTTATAATTGTTTATCATTATGAGAAAGTTCTATTAATTAGATTATTTCAATGCTATAAAATGCTATTTTAAATATCCTTGTCATTCCTGCATATTTCTGAACTAAAACAAAATACTGATTTCAAAAATAATACAATAAATATATTTATAGACTATATATTTCTGTTCTTTGAACTTTGCCTTAAATTCTTACAAATTATTGAGATATTTTGAATACCACTCATCATCATTGCTTAATTATAAAACATTTGAGTTGTAAGAAAATCAAGAAGTTACATGTTTACAAGAATCCATTTCTGAAGGAGCCTCTTTATAATATCCTTAGTGAATGGTCACTTGTCATCTTCATGTGTATTTGAGTGGTGGAGATGTCACTGCCTATTGAGGTTCTCTATCACTTTTTTTGATAATACTTATAATTAACCAACATCATAAATTAAGCTCAAATTTGCTACCTTGTGACTTGTATTTACTGGTCAGAGAGGCACAAAATCTCCTGAGTTTCTCCCTCTCTTCTCACTTATTCTTCCCTAGGTCCAGTCGCCCAGGCCTGCCAGTCCTTCCCCCAGGGATTGTCTTCGTACATATTCCTTCCTTTGTTTCTTATGCCACCTCCCTGACTGTACACTCTCCAACTCTGTCAGACTTAGTGGAATAGCTTCCTGAGTGGCCTCCAACTATTAGCTTATTAATGCTACCTTTTTTCCCTAAAATCAGAACCAGCTTTCTTCTACCACACTTTACACTCTGCTCGTAAAATATTCAAAGGATGATAAGAATAAAGTTTAAATTACTTTTGTTATTAGATAAGGTAACACTAACTGTTATTAAACTAACATGCACAGAGGTTACAGGGGCCAAGAGGAACAAGCTCCTTCCATCTTCACCTTTTGGGACACTTATCTTCTAGGACTTCTAGGACCCTTCCAGGCTAAGAATTGGGAACAACTTGCTGGAGAAAGCACATTTTTTGTTAATCATGCTGTTAAGTGACACATCCCACTTCCACTCAAATTCTGCTGTTAAGAATTAGTCATGTGACCCTACTTAGATGGAAATCAGGCAAAAATATAGAGGCCCTGCCTTGACAACTGCCTCCCCAAATCAAGCCTCTCATATAGAATAGGACCACAGATCTTTGGTGAACACTGGGCATACATTTTTAGCAAAACTAACAAAATTCCACAGTAGAATATTCAAAGCAAAGCCTTCTCAATCTCAGATTTCAGTTTCAATTTTCAGCTTATCTGTTCACCATCCTAAAACTTAATTTACCACATTACTTATCTTTTCCCCAAGAGCACCATTCAGAGACACATCCCTACATCTTAAGACCTGTTATTTTCTTTCCTTGGGAAGTTTTTTTTTCTTCCCCCCAACTCCTACTTCCATTAACCAAATCCTATTTAAATTTCAAGTTTCAGCTCAAACTATGTTCTTTTCTAAAATCTACCTTAATAAATCTCATCATAATGAACTTCTTCCAAATCGATTCCCAGCACTTTGTTTTTGGCAGATCTTTATGTGCCTGCCTCTCCAATATTTTGTGCATTCTCTCTTAAAATTTTTACCTTTCTAATCTTTACATGCCTTACTCTGTGGTCAAACAATTGTCTGTCATAGCAACTATCACTTATTGTCTATTATGTGTCAGAAACTATTCTAAATTTTTTTAACACAGATTATTTTACATGAACTTCATAACAACCCAATCAGCTGAAAGAGTGCACTACATTATACCTATATTATAAGAAATAAACTGAGACACAGAATGGTCAGGCACTTGTGCAGGGTCACACAGATGGTAAGTGATGGGTTGAAGTATGAAACCAGCCAGACCCCAGAAGCCACCCTCTCAGTTACAGTGCTATAGTAGATTATTGTTCAATGATTGTTGCATGTACTTTTGCAATAGTTAATAATTCACTCTGACTTTCTTCATAATATTACTTGAGCATTTTTATTTTTCTTTATAATATTGTCACTAAAATTACTAAGTTATTTGCTATTTCCAAGAAGAAGCATTCGTTGAAACAGTAATTTCTTTAGCTTCCAGTTATGAAATGAAGTAGAGATAATGATATTCTTTTGCATGTTTTATTACATAGAATACATGTTTTCAGGGTCAATGTAAAATAACCTTAAAAACTTAAAAAATAAATAAATTACTCCAATCATGAAATTGATTTCCGTGATTCTAAATTTTTTATCTAGTGAAATTATGATTTCACTAATAATCATTCCATGGATTTGAAAATAAATTCCCTAAGTAATCTACACTCTTTTATTTCATATATATATATTTCTATCTTGCATTCTGCAAGCAAATAGTATGAAAGAGGATAAATTTTGCTTAGTGATTAAGTTTATCTTTATATGTGGAAAATCCTTGAGCTCTTTCTGTCTGCCTGCAAAGCTATGTCTTCCAGGTTGGCATGGTGGTTCTTTTCCATGTAGTCATATATACTTTTACCTCTCTTCTGCATCTTCTCTGCTAGGAGTCTTATTTTCACATCATAAGCAATATGCAATGTCCAAGAATAAATAAACATCTGTTTGTGTGTATGTGATAGAAAAGGAAAGAGTGTGTTCACAATCATGAATTTGGGAGCAAGGTAAACCATCACTGGGATAAAATTTAAAAAGAAATTAGAATGACTGCCCAACATGTGTTACTCATCTGTTGTTTCTAGGACTTCAAATACACTGTTGCAGGAGGTCATTGAGAGGACTGTGACCACTGGTTTACCTGTGAGTTGAACTCCAGCAAACAGAGGCTCTTTACCCACTAGCCTGTCCTTGGAATGTACAGTTTGTCCACTATTCCCACCATGAGTGTCATTTTCAAGGACACAGTCTTCAGAGAACAGTGTGTTTGTTAAAAGATTTTATTTATTTATTGTTAAAGAGATGGGAATGGAGGGAGAAAGAGAAGAAGAGAAATATTGATCAGTTGTCTCTTGCACGCACCCTGACTGGGAACCAAACCCATAACCCAGGAATGTGCCCTAACTGGGAACTGAACTGGCAATGATTCGCTTTGCCAACGACGTCCAACCAACTGGTCTCTCTTGCCCTGACTGGGCAATACCAATGTATTGTTGAACCCCTCTGGATGGTATTAGTGGCTGAATCACATTAAGGACACTATAGAAACTTGTAAGATTCTGGTGAGTAGATATGGAGATCAAGGGATTCTAGTCTCATGGTCACCTAAGACAATCCTCCTGTGCAAATTCCCTTGATTATTAAACCTGCTACCTACCAAACTGGAGTGGCCTACCTATTTCTTCAACCCCCCCTTGCCCTTCTTATACAGAGGACAGTTTGTGAATCAACATACATCATTTTATTTTTAATGGAGAAGTTGGTGTATGTATTTGTATAGATTGATTTGCAGTATTTTGTTTATTCAACAACTCAAGTCAGAAAACAAGTATGTTATACACTGAATTATTTTGGTTATTTTTATTTTAGTCACTGAATATATACATTAATAGATCATGAGAGGCGTTTTTGTGGGGCATGCTTACTGTGCAATGTTTTTTGAAGCTGTACTCAGTAATATTAATGAGAATCTTAGAAATGAATGTGAATATGATAGTCTATATTGAAAAAGAAAAATGGAGTTCTTTGAAAACATCATGTTCCATTGCAAGATGGATATAATTGCTTATTTTATTTCACTTTTAAGTTTCAAATTGTATATTGGGATTATTAACATTTTTCCATAGTCTGTGTTACTGCTTCCAAAACGTTTTTACTCTGTTCTGTCTTATTATAACATGTATATGCTAAATGAAGTTTGTATTTATGACTAATAATTTGAGACAGCTATTTATAAAATGTTCTACAAAGGATGCTTACATGTGTTTTCATTTCCTCACTGTATTTTTATGGCTATACAGTTTATATGATAGGTTAATTAGGAACAGAGTCAGTAAATATATATTTAACAACTTACTATGTTTAAGGATGGCATTATGCCAAGCCCTGTGGGATATAAAAACAATCTTAAGTGTGGTTTGTCCTTAAGATATCCAATCAGCATGGGAAAAAATATGTTTTAAAATAAAAATGGGGTGATTTTAAGTTTAAGGCATTGCCACCTAAGAAAATCACCCCAATTTGTTCTCCATCAGCATGATTGTTTTCTATCCTATGGAAACAAATTACTGGTAATTATCAACAAAGTCTTGGCAAACAAATTTCCTTCATAATAAGGTAAAGTATATAAATACAAAAAATTAAAACTTAAAATTACAAGCCCTGACTGGTGTGGTTCAGCAGATAGAGTGCCAGTCAGTGAACCAAACAGTTGCTGGTTCTATTCCCCATCAGGGCATATGCCTGGGTTGAGGGCCAGGTCCCCAGTAGGGGGTGGGGTGCATGAGAGAAGACTACACATTGATGTTTCTCTCCCTCACTTTCTCCTTCCCTTACCCTCTCTCAAAAAATAAATAAATATAATCTTTTAAAGAATAAAATGACAAACAGGAGAAATTGTATTTCCCCATATTTTAGAATTAGAATCCTATGTTTTCATTATCCCGACAGCAGTGCTTACATTTCATAGGTGTTTAATGATTTGTGACATGCAGACCTGAACACAGGTGGGCTGAGCCCACACGCTATGCAGCAGAAAGCAATCAGAAACCAATGCTGGATTTTTTGGTCCATCTTTATGTTTCTTTATCTTTCTTACCTTAAAAACCCTATGAATGATGAGACAGCTCACTCATTCATAGGGTAGCCAGGAATTGTAGTTCACTTGATGGCATTTATTAAGAACTCTCATTATGGATTCTAGATCCCAAAGGAGAAATAAATCAAAGCTGTTCACTTGAATTCATCATCATTTTTACAATTGCATTTTGTATTAAAACTTTTTATTGAGACAATTGTAGATTCACATGTAGTTGTCAGACTAATACAGAGATAATCTATCTATGTGTACACTTAACCAGTTCTTCCAGTGATAACATTTTGAAAACTGATAATATCACAACCAGATTATTGACATTGATGCAATACAATAAAATGATTTTATTTAGATTTCTCCAGTTAGCTTGTTCTTGTGTGTGTGTGCATGTTTAGTTCTATGAAATTTTATCACATCTAGGTTTATGTATCAACCAAAGAGATCAAGACACTAAACAGTTCCATCACCATAGGGATCCCTTTGATTTTGTTTTTATAGCCACATACAATTAATTTCTCTAACCCTTCCTATCCTCTTACAACCACTAATCTGTCCTTCATTTCTAAAATTCAGTCATGCCAAAAATGTTATATTACTGAATCATATATTAATATATAACATTTTAAGATTTTTGTCTCTATTGATGATAGTCATTTTGACCAGTGTGAGAATATATCTCATTGTAGTTTTTATTTGCATTTCTCTGATGATTAGTGACATTGAGCAACTTTTCATGTCAATTGACCATGAGTATGTCCTCTTTGGGGAAGTGTCTATTCAGGTTCTTTGCCCATTTTTTAATTGTTTTTGTTTTTTTAGTGCTGAGTTTTGTAAGGTCTTTATAAATTTTGGGTATTAAGCTCTTATTAGATATATTGGTGAATATGTTCTCCCATTCAGTAGGTTTTCTTTTGTTTTGTTGACGGTTTCCTTTGCTGTGCAAAAACTTTTTACTTTGATGTTGTAGTCCCATTTGCTCAATTTTTCTTTAGTTTCCCTAGCCTGAGGAGATATGAGAGATAAAATATTGCTATGAGCAATGTGGGGATATTACTGCCTATCTTTTCTCCTAGGATTTTTATGGTTTTGGGTCTAACATTTAAGTCTTTAATCCATTTTGAATTTATTCATGTTTGTGGTATAAAAAGGTGGTCTAGTTTCATTTTTCTGCAAGTACCTGTCCAAGTTTTTCAACAGCATGTATTGAATAAACTATCTTTAGTCTGTTGTATGTGCTTGCTTCCTCTGTCAAATATATATTGACTATAAAGACATGGGGAGAAAGGGGAACCCTTTTGCACTGTTGGTGGGAATGCAGATTGGTGTAGCCACTGTGGAAAGTATTATGGAGTTACCTCAGAAATTAAAAATGGAACTGCCTCATGACCCAGTGATTCTACTTCTGGGAATTTCACAAAAGAAACCTGAAACACTAATTCAAAAGAACATAAGCACACCAAATTCATTGCAGTGTTATTTGCAGTCACCAAGGTATGGAAGCAGCCCAAGTGTCCATTAGCAGATGTGTGGATTAAACAACTATGGGACATTCACACACTGGAATACTACCCGACCACAAAAAAGAAGAAAATTTTACTCTTGTGACAGCATGGATGGATCTGGAGAACATTATGTGAAGTGAAATAAGCCCTTCAGAGAAAGCCAAATACCATATGATTTCACTTATATGTGAAATCTAATGAACAAACTGATCTAATAAGCAAAATAGAGACAGACTCATAGATAGAGAGCAGACTGACACCCAGGGGGTGATTAGGGGATGGAACGCTTGAGCAAAAAAAGAAAAAAAGTCACATAAACATGGACAACAGTGTGGTGATTGCAGGGGGTAGGGAGTGTGTGTCGGTGGAAGAGGGTATAAAGGGGATAAATTGTATGAGAGAAAAATACAATAAAATAAAATTAAAATTTTTTCTTCTAAACTAATTCCATGGAGATGCATCCAAATTGTGGCATGTATCAATAGTTCATTTATTCTTATTACTAGGTAGTATTACATTTCATACACACTGAAGTTCGTTTAACCTTTCGTCTGGTGAAAGAAACCTGGGCTGATTACAGCTTTTAGCTGTTATAAATAAAGCTGCCGTAAACACTCATGCACAGATTTTCGTGTGTATGAAAGTTTTAATTCTCTGGTATAAATGCCCAAAGGTACAATTGCTGTGTCATTTGGTAACTGCATGTTTATTTTTATAGGAAGGTAAAAAAATTTTTTTTCTGGAGTGGAAATTTTACATTCCCATCAGCAATGTATGAGTGATCCATTTTTGTTGCATGCTTGAAAGTATTTGGTGTTGTAACTTAAAAAAAAAAATTCTGATAAATGTATAGTGATATCTCATTTTATCTTTTTTCTTTTTTTCATTATGTCATTAAATTACATTTTTCTGATGGCTAATGATGTTGACCATCTTTCCTTGTTGCCGCTGTGCTAAACTATCTCAGGTTTAGTGATTTAAAACAATACAAATGCATCATACATTTTGGAAGGCTAGAAGTTCAAAATGAGGCCTACAAAGCTAAATCCAAAGTATCAGTAGGAATGCTTCCTTCTGAAGTCTACAGGGTGCAAATCTATTCCTTGCCTCTTCCAGCTTCTAGAGGACAACTGTGTTTCTTGCATTGTGAGAGCAGTACTCCACTCTGTACTTTCATCATCACATTTTCTTCCCCCATTTAGCCCTCCTGTGTCCCTTTTATAGGAACTATTGATTACATTGCCTCTTATAATCCCCCTCCCATAATGCAAGATAATTTCCCCAGTACATTTGCAAGGTCACTTTTGCCATATAAGGTAACATTCACAGGTTCCTGGGATTAGGACTCAGAGATCTTTGTAGGTGAGGTTACTCAGCCTACCACAGATGATTCATAAGTATTTTCTCCAACTTCAAAGCTTGCCTTTTTATTCTTTTTTTAATTATAGTTATATTTCTTATAAATTTTAAATGGCTATAAAAATGATTTTAAATATTTCATCAATAACATTTCCACTCAATGGTGACTCAAGAATATGAACAGAACTTTGTTAAAGTCTTGATCAGAAATTGTGACTGACCATTTCTAACACAAAAATATATATTTTTGGTATATTTTATTGATTATGCTATTATAGTTGTCCCATTTTCCCCACTTTATCCCCTCTGCCCTGCACCCCATCCCATCATCCCCACACCTCTTAGCTCATGTTTATGGGTTGTACATATCAGTTCTTTAACTTCTCAATTTCCTATACTATTCTTAGCCTCCCCCTGTCTATTCTTTTTTGTCAACATTTTCCCACCACCACTTTCCCCAGCCCCACCCACCCCCCACCCTCAATCTTTCCCCCATTTGGCTTTGTTGATGGGCCCCTTCTGTGTTATTCTTTTACTTGAACTTTTATGATCAAACTTTTTATATTTGATTAAGTCTACTGTATCAGTTTTTCATTTTGCTGGTAATGCTTTTAGTATTATGTCTAGTAACTCTTTGCCTAGTCAAAAATAGTGAATATTTTCTCCTATGTGTTTTTCCAAAAGTCCTATAGTTTCATATTTTGTATCTTAAGTCCATGATTTATTTTAAATTAATTTTGTCTAAGTTGTGAGGTTTAGTTTAAGGTTCATTATTTTACCTATGGGTGTAAAATTGCTCCAGTATCATTTGTTGAAAGGCTACCTTACCTCCATTGAATTACTTTTGTCAAAAATCAGTTAACACATCTTTGTGGTTTTATCTCTGGTTTCTTTATTCTGTTCCATTGATCTGTGCATCTGCTCTTTGTCCAATACCAAAATGTCTTTATTTCTGTAGCTAAATAGTGTGCCTTAATATTGGATAAAGCAGTTTATCTTACTTTATTTTTTGGTGCAATTGCTTTAGCTATTCTAGGCATGTGCCTTTCCGCTGTAGAATAAACTGGTCTATGCTTATTAAAAAAACCTCACCTTGATTTAGATAAGAATTGCATTAACAGTGTAGATCAATTTGGGAACAATCAATTTCTTTACCATGTTGTGTCTTCCAATCTGAGGCCACGGTATGTCTCTCCATTTATTTAGGTTTTATTGATTTTTTTAATCAGCATTTAGTAATCTCCAGTACAGAGTTCCTGTGTATGGTTTGTTGAATATGTAAGTAATCATTTCATTTTCTCTGGAGCAATTATAAATGGCATAATGTTTTTAATTTTGATTTCCATGAGTTGATTATTAGTATTTGGACATACAATTGGTTTTACTTGTAGGTTGTATATTCTTTGACCTTGCTGAACTCCCTCATCAGTTTTAGAAGTTTTGGATTTTTTATGTATGTTCTTTGGAATTTTCTATGTAAAGAGTAATTATTTCTCACCTGTAAATAGTGACAGTTTTATTTCTTGATTTTTGTTATATACTTTTGTATCTTTCTACTACCTTATTGCACTGATTAGAACTTCCAACAGTACACTGAATTAGAATGGTGAGAGTGAATATCCTGGCCTTGTTCTCAGTCTTAGGGAAACACATTTGTCCTTTTATCATTAAGATGAGGTCATTTCTCTCTATTCTTGACTGATCGAACATTTTCATTACAAATATATGTTGCATTTCTTAAAAACACTGTGCATCAATGGTTACAATCACTATTGAATTTCCATCTTTAGCTTGTTAATATTATGAATTGTGTTGACTTTTGAACACTGGATAACTAGAAAAAATCTCACTAGGTCACACATCATCATTCTTTTCAATTTCAAATTCCACTTGTTCATTGCTAATATATAAGAAGGCAATTAATTTTTGTATATTAACATTTTTTAGTCTTTCTATAATCATTTATTAGTTCAATAAGTTTTTTGTCATTTTTTTTCAGATTTTCTACATAGGTGATCATGTCATCTGTGAACAAAGAATTTTATGTATTCCTTATGTCTCCCATCTGTATACCATTTATTTTTTTCTTGCTTTATTGCAATAGCAAGAACTTACAGATTGATCTTATTTTTTTTACCAGTAAGTATGATGCTAGTTGTAGGATTTTTTTTTTTTTACTCTTTAACAAGCTAAGGAAATTTCCTTCTATTCCATGTTTTATCATGAAAGGTAGTGGAATTTCAGCATTAATTGATTAGATCAGGTGATTTCCTTCTTTTTAACCTGTATGTGGTGGATTATGTTCATTGATTTTTGAATATTAAAGTTGCCTTGCCTATGTGTGATAAATCCCATTTGGTCATGATGTATAATTCCTTTTAAATATTGTTGCATTAAATTTGCTAGTATTTTACTTAGAATTTTTAAATCTATGCTCATGAGAGCTATAGGCCTAGGGTTTATTTTCTTGTAATTTCTTTGTCTGGTTTTGGTATTGGGGTAATGCTGATGTTATAGGATAAGTTAGAATGTATTCCCTCTGCTTCTATTCTCAAAAAGAGTTTGTAGAAAATTGATGTAATTTCTTCCTTAAATGTTTGGTAGAATTTACCAGTGAACCCTTATGGGCCAGGTGCTTTCTGTTTTGGAAGGTTACTAACTACTGTTTCATTTTCTTTAACAGATATTGACCTATTCAGACTATTTATTTCTTCTTTCATGAATTTTGGCAGATAGTGTCTTTCAAGGGATTGGTCCACTTCATCTAGGTTACCAAATTTGCGGGCATAGAGTTGTTCACAATGTGCCTGTATTATCCTTTAATAATGTCCATGGAATCTCAAATGATACCTAGTCTTTCATTTCTGACATTAGTAATTTGTGTCCACTCTCTTTTTTACTTAGTTAACTAGTCTTGAGGCTTATAGCTTTTATTGGTCTTTTCAAAGAGACAGATTTAGTTTTATTACTTTTCTCTATTAATTTTCTGCTTTCAATTTTCTATTATTTCTTTTCTCCTGTTTACTTCAGATTTAATATGTACTTCTTCTTTTTCTGTTTGTTTGTTTTGGTAGAAACTTAGATCATCAACTTTAGATCTTTATTCTCTTGTAACATATGCGTTAATTCAATGCTATAAATTTCCTTGCATTGACTACATCTCACAATTTTGGATGTTTCTTTTTTCACTTTCATTTAGTTCAAAGTATTTTTAAATTTTTCTTGAGATTGCTTCTTTGACCCAATTATTTAGAAGTGTGTTGTATTATCTCCATATATTTGAAAAATTTCCAGTTATCTTTCTGTTATTGATTTTTAGTGTAATTTTATTGTGATCTGAGAACAGGTGGTATCATTTTTAATATATTTTTTTAATTGGTAGGTTCTTTTTGTGTGTGTGTCTCAGAATGTGCTGTATTCTGGTGTGTTCCATGTGAGCTTGAGGAAAATGTGTATTTTGCTGTGGCTAGACACAGTAGTTGATAGATGTCCATTATATCTAGTTGATTGATGGTGTCATTGAGTTCAACAATGTCATTACTAATTTTCTGTCCACTGAATCTATTCATTTCTGACACAGGGTTTTTGAAGCCTTCAGACATAATAGTAGATTCACCAATTTTCTTATTAATTTTATATGACTTTACTTCACATTGTTTGATTTTCTATTGTTAGGTATATACACATTAAGTATTGTTATGTTTTCTTAGAGAATTGACCCATTGATATTATGTAATAGTTTTCTTTATCCTTGATAAATTTCCCTGTTTTGAAGTGTACCTTGTCTAAAATTAATTTAGCTACTCCTACTTACTTTTGATTAGTGTTGGTATATTTTCTTCCATCCATTTACTTTTTATTTCATTTTGTCTTTATATATAAAGCGGAGTTCTCTTAAGTAACATATACAAGTGTACCACATTTCATTGTACTTTGCTTTATTGCACTTCACAGATATTGTGCTTTTTACAAATTGAAGGTAAGACTCTTTACCAGCAAAAAGATTATCATTTGCTGGAGGACCAGATTATGGTTAGAATTTTTTAACAATAGTATTTTAAAAAATAATGTATGTACATTGTTTTTAGACATAATGCTATTGAAAACTTAATGGACTACAGTACAGTGTAAACATAACTTTTATGTGCAATAGAAAACCAAAAACTGTGTGACTTGCTTTAATGCTACATTCAGTTTATTGCTACATTCACTTTATTGAGTAGCCTGCAATCAAACTTGCAACATATCTGAAGCATGCTTGTGGATGGGTTTTGTTGTATTCCACTCTGACATTCTGTCTATTAATTGGTGCATTTAGACCATTGACATTCAAAATGATTATTGATATAGTTGGGTTAATCTCCTTCCTCCTGTCCCTTGAATCTTTGCTGTCATTGATTGCACCTATATATAAATATATATTTTATATACAAAAGTACACATAATTGAATACATTGTTACTATTACTATTTTGAACAAATCATTGTCTGTTAGGTCATTACAAATAAGAAAAACGTTTTTATTTTATTACTCTTTCTTTGAAGCTCTTTATTTATATAGTTACAAGTTTTGATGTATATTATTTTCAGTCTCTAAAAAACATCTTTTAATGTTCTTGCAAGAAAGGCCTACTGGAAAAAATTTGCTGAATTAAATTTTTAAAAAATTTTTGCTGAAAACATCATTATTTCTCCTAAATATTTGAAAGATAATTTCACAGGATACAGAGATTGGTCGAATTGGTGGTTGTTTTTCTTTTTTTCCTCTGAATACCTTAAAATTTTTATTTACACTCTTACTATTTGAATAGTTTTTGTGATGTTGGATACAATTCTTACCTCTTATCCCTTATTATTAAGGTGTTTTACTACCTCCTCTGGTTGTTTCAGAATTTTTTCTTCATATTTCATTTTCTGTGGTTTAAAAATAATATGTCAAAGGAACTTTTTTTTTTTTTTTTTTTTTGCTTCAATACTGGTAGGCCTTTCTGAACTTCCTGGATCTGTGATTTGGTGTCTGATATTAACTTAAAGAAATTCTCAATTATTGATTTAAATGCTTCCTCTGTTCCTTTCTTTTTTTCTTCTCCTTCCACTATTACTATTACACTATTTTTAGTTGTCCCCCATCCTTGGATTTTCTGTTCTGTGCTTTTCCATCTTGTTCCCTTTGAATTTTGTTTTTGAAAATTCTATTGATATATCCTATAGCTTATAGCTTTTTTCTCCACCAAGTTTAGTCTACTAAAGGATTATGAAAGACATTATTAATTTCAGTTACAATTTTCCTTTTTTTAATCTAACATTTCTTTTGGCTTCTTTTTTAGGGGTTCTATCCCTCTGCTTACATTTATCATCTGTCCTTGCATGGTGTCTCCTTTAGCCATTAGAGCCCTTAGCACATTAATCATAGTTGTTTTACATTCCCAATCTGATGATCCCAACATCTCTGCCATGTCTGGTTCTGATAATGGCTCTGTCCTTTTTATTTATTTTTTATTTTTTTTCATTTTTATCATGACTTGTACACTTTTATTGATAGCCAGACATGATGTATTAGGTAAAGGAACTGCTCCATATAGATCTTTAATAATATGGCGTGAGGTGTGGGGGCAGGGGAAACATTCTAGAGCACCATAGTTATGTCTAGTAAGACTTTGTGTTTAGGCTATAAGCACAAAGTGTTTCTCACCTTTTTCTTCCCACTTACGTAAAACAGGATGGCTAGAATGGGTTGAGATCGGGTATTTTCCTTCCTTCATGTCAGTTAGGTGCTGATAATGTCCTAGTGGGCTAGGTTCTGGTTACCTAGTTTTTCCTGAGCATGGACCATGCCACAAAGAGCAAAATGCTCCTCTCACACCCTCACCTTCCCTTTGCTGGAAGCCCAAGAGGATTTTTCTCTGACATTTGCAGGTAGAGCTTCTGGATGCAAATCATGCATATACTGTAGAAACCTACTTCTGAGTTTTGACTTTCAGAGTTTTCCATGCTTCGCTTTCAGTAATTTATCTATTACAGTTTAGGCTTCTCTGGCTATGGCTCACTTGGTGGTTTTCCCAACTGCACTTGCCTCTTCTCAGGATCTGTTTTGATGAAAATTTCCTCTGTTCTCTGTAGGATTCCAGAAGAGTTGGCTTTTCAGCCTGTTCAGCTTTTTGTTTTAGGCAGGAGTGGTGACTTCCAAGCTCCTTACGCATAGAGCCAGTTAATTCTCTTTATGTATCTTGAATTCAGTAAATTGGGAATTTAGATCATGGATATGTGGTTACAAAATATGTGTCTAAGTTCATCTCATCATAATTACAAGAAAACACAAGTGAAAATGTAAACATTTAATGTACTTTCATATACGTCCATGGAAATACAATCAGCAAACTCTAGGCTGTGGCAAATGCTATGGGATTATGTGTTTCATTCAACAACAACAATAACAAAAATGAAAGAAAAACAGAGGAGAGGAAAAGAAAGCAAGGAGAAAGGATAGAGATTAAAAGAAAGTCTTAAGAGAAGTATTGACAAATCGCAATCTATTGACCTCTAAATTCTGTTTTAAACAAACTTTTTTTTTGTCATTGGCAACCAGGAAAATATGAGCACAGGATGGATAGTTGATTGACTAAGAAATTATTCATTTAAAAAATAATAATAGCATTATAGTTATTTGTGGAATTTTTAATTGATATATAAAAATACAGACAAAATTATATGAAATCTGAAATTTGGTGCAAAATAATTCCTGGCTGAGGAAAATGGGTAGGTTACTAATGAAACAAGTTTGACTATGCATTATTAATTGTTGAAGCTGGAAATAGATATGAGGAGTTTATTATATTGCTCTCCCCACTTTTGCATATCTCTTTGCTTTCAGTAAACTTGAAGAATTTTAAATCAATAAAAATATTTTTATGATAGACCATTATATGATTTTAGCTATGTAACTAAGAACTAAAAATAGTGTTATTAGGTAACTAAACTCTTCCATTCTCATCTACATCTTATAAGAAAAAACATTTATAAATCTCACACCCATAAAAACAAATAATATGGAACCCGTACTGACCACTGCTTCATTCTAGCAATATAATTTTATTTTTATAGAAATAAAATAATTTTAATAAATTTTAATATAGAACACTCATCCTTTCATTTTTTTTATTGTTGCTCAATTACAGTTGTCCCAATTTTTCCCCTGTTGCTCTCCCCTGCCCCACCCCCACCCTTCTCCCCTCCCTCAGTCAGTCTCTACTCTGTTGTCCATTACCATGGGCCCTTTATACATGTTCCTTGACTAGACCCTTCCTCTTCTCCTCTTCTTTCCCCCATTTTCCTTCTCCCCCCTCCCCTCTGGTCACTGTCCTTTTGTTCCTTATTTCCATGTCTATGGTTCTATTTTGCTCATTTGTTTGTTTTTTTCATTAGATTCCACCTATAGGTGAGATCATATGGTATTTGTCTTTCACTGACTGGCTTATTTCACTTAGGATAATGCTCTCCAGTTCCGTTCATGCTCTTTTGAGGGTAGGAGCTCCTTCTTGCTTTCTGCTGTGTATTATTTCATTGTGTAAATGTACCCCGGTTTTTTGATTCACTCTTTGACTGATGGACATGTAGGCTGTTTCCAGCACTTGCTATTGTAAATAATGTTACTATGAGCTTTGGGGTGCATAGGTTCTTTTGAATTGGTGTTTCAGGATTCTTAGGGTATAACCCCAGCAGTGGAATAGCTGGGTCAAAAGGGAGTGCCATCTTTAGTTTTTTGAGGAAATTCCCATACTGTTTTCAAAAGTGGCTGCACCAGTCTGCCTTCCCCCCACAGAGTACCAGGGTTCCCTTTTCCCCACATAATTTTTAAAAGTCCAATTTATCACATCAGTATACATTTCCAATATGTTTTATTTCTTGATAATTATCAAAATTCATCATATATTTTTGATCAGTTGTTTAAGAAAATAACCATAACGATTTAAATCTTGTAGACAGTTTTGACATTTAGAGACATGCGCAGACACAGACACACACATAAACCACAGAGTCATGTGATCTGTGATTAAGCCTTTGAAACTTACAAATATATTACATTAAGATAAAATTACATGGACAAAGTGGAATAGAAAAACACAAATATGAAAGATAAATATTGACTATAATATCTTTTTTATAATGTAATTTTAATGGACTGATGTGTATATCAAATGCTATAGTTTTGATACTCAGTCGTATACATTTAAAAGGTAGTATAACAGTGTGAACTTAAAATGTCAATATTTATAATACACATAAATTATATCATATGATACAATTAAATTATGAAAATCTTTTAGATGCCAACTTAAAAACTTATAAGGTTATTTAGTTCTCAAAAATATTTTTAAGAATTTCAGTTTAAAAATAATTTGAAAGCTGCTTCTAAATAACTCAAATCTATATTAAATGAATAGATTAAAAACAGTTCTTCGGTGTTGTCAGATTATGAGAGATATTCAGTTAAGTGCATTAGAAATGGCTCCATCAGGATATCCCTATGTCAGTTAATTCCACCCCTACTCTGTGGCCTTTTCTTGCAGTTTATTCTCATTCCATTTTTGCCTAGTGATTTCCTACCACCTCAGGAAAACTTTGACCATACTTACAAATGTTCCCAAGAAACCAAGATTTCCCAGCCTTCTCTCTCTGAGAATCTCAATTGGGCTTCATGTGGTGGTGAGAATCAGCCTTGCTCTTGCCTCACTTGAAGCTATAAAATCTACTACAGGTGATGATTTCTTTGATTACTTTAGTTTCCTGAATTACTTTGGTCCCGCTCTAATAATTAAGATCTGGATTCAGCAAGGCTGTGGTTACACCAATCACCTAAAAGCAATAGTGGCTGATTAGGGCCGCCACAGCAAGGTCCAGGAAATTGTTAATTAGGGCAAGAATTTTTTTTTCCTTTGAGAGGCTTTATCTTATATGAGCCCAATTGTTTCCAAATCAAAATGCACTCATTCCATCTTTATTGTATTATCTTCAATATATTCAAAGTACATTCCCAAGAAATACCTATGTTTTATTATTTAACAAAAGGCAGTCCAATCAGAGTCAGACCACAGATGATTTATGGTAGGGTGGAAAGCAAAAGTTTTCTAATGAAATGATCTAAGAAATTGTTGGCAGTGCAACCAGACAATGTATGAACAAAATGTTCAAGGAGATATTTTATTTTTATTTATGTTGGCTATGAAATAAATATTGCATAGTTGAATCAGTGAATTTTATATGTCAGGTACTATTTCCTGCTGCAGCCAATGACTGCAGAGCTGTCAAAAGCAAAGTGTGCATTTGAAGGGGCTACCCTCTGAACAGAAGGGAACAAAACTAGGAGGGTTGACAAAATGCATCCGTGATGAGTCCCTCTCCCTGTCTCTTTAAATCTTTCGGGTTTTTCCAATTTTAGCAAATGTGAATTCTAAATGAAAAGTAATTGAAGGCAATACTTTCAAAAGGATGTAAAGAAGAAAGAGGAAAGATGTATTTCTGAAGCAGATGACATTACACAGGCGTAACACGAGCCCCGAGAATATAAGACAGTGGTTTCATTGCAGACTGGACACCGCCACCTTCTACTCAGTAGCAAATGAGATGAGCATTGTATACTGTGGGTGCCTGGTCAATGGGCTGCATATTGCAGCCCCATCGGAGGCGATAAACATCAGGAACAGGTAAATGAGAATGCCCAACCAACAGCAAATGTCAGGAGAGAACAAGCAAGAAGCAACAATAATTCAGCACATGCTGCATTCACAGAATTTGACTGCAATTACACAGAGGCAGAAGGATGGCTTATGGTAAGGCCAGGCCTAGTGCACACACCTGAGATTTAAGCTAGGTTTATAAAGCTCCTTTCCTGGGCAGGCTTCTCAGTTCCCTCTGCCGCATTCCCGAGAGTCAGAGCCCCAGTGATTGAGGCATCGGCTCCTGGCTGCTTATTAATTGCTGTGTATGTTTGCTGCTGTTATGTGACTTGAGAGCCTTAATTTATGAATAATTAAAACCTTGACTCTCTATGGGCATAAACTGTGATGCACTAATAACAGCCCCTTCAGAGTTTCCCTTAAGACTGGACACTAAAATTACTTCCACCTCTCGCATAAGTACATATACTCAAAAACCTTCTAATATATTGACTCACTCATTTTTAATAACCTCAGTTAAACTGTATTTTTAAAATTATTACTGATTCTGCATTCTAAAAAAAGCCCCTTTTTATACTTTAATAAAATAGGTTCAAATAATACTAATATTCAGTGATTAAACTTCTATCACTTTGGCAACTTTGATAAAGTCATAATAAAGGATATAGTATTTGACCGATCAGATAAATGCTCTGCCTTAAATGGGAAAATTTAACAATTTTGAGACTGAAAATTTTCCAGCTGTGGCAATGATATTTTCCTTTGTCCAGCATTTGGGCACATCAAAGGTTCCCAGGTCTGAGCATGCGTCCATATATTTGTCTCCTCTGTGCCTCTGCTCATTCACAGCCTCAGCCAGTTGAAAGGAGAGAATTTCTAATAGTAAAATTATAGGCATCTTGACAGGCTAAGGTAGAGATATTCTGAGAGTGAGAAGCTTCCCACCATCCCTCAAATTTAAATGACAACAAACAGTAGGGTTTAATTTCTTCAGTCCAGGTTTTAGCAGGATTCATGTCAGTCAAAGACATTCACAGTACACCTGCCCTATATAAAATATTTCTCTTCACATACTAATTCCCTGCCTGACACTTGACAGTTTTAATGAGGAAAGATGGGAAACTGAGTATTTGCTCTGTAAGATGGAAATTTGATTTATAGCAATTTACTTATTTATAATGAAATTCCAGTATAACAGAATTATTCATTCCTATTGTTTTCATTTTAAAGAAATTTTGCTTGCACCTTAATTGTGTATAGGTTTCTTAATTTTCATAAAGGGGAATACATTTTGTTGTCTTTTAAGTGTATTTAGGTAGGCTTTTAACAGAAATCCAAAAGTATAGAACATTGTCAAAAACAGCTATAACTGATTCTTATCTTCTTTGTATAGAAAACTAGGGCAGGCAGGAGCTAAAAATCTGTGATCACACCATCTACATTATTTACAGCCTTTTTTTTTTTTAGCAAAATGTAAAGCCCTCATGTCATTTTCATTTCTTGAGTGCACTTTGAGGCAGAAATTTTTTTTCCCAGTTAACTTCAGGTATTGATTTCTTTCATAGAATGGTTCTTGCTACTGGAAAATCTGAAGATTGGCTACATTTTCCCAAAATAGGTTCCTTAATATACTTCATATGGATCAAGTTGCCACATTAGACCCAGCTCAAAACAGAAATTGGAGTAAGAACTCTGAGAATCACATATATTGCAATACTTTTATTTATTTGAGTTAGTATCTTATTATAAAATATAAGGAAAGTAAATATTACCTTTTTATATAAGGATAATAAAAGTGAAATAATACTTTTAAGTTTTGGATAATAGATCTGAGGTAATCTAGTAAACAGTTTTCCTAATTGTGCTTCTGTGCTTCAATTTATATCACTTGTAAAGACAGGGACTCAAAACACTTGTTTGAGAGAGAGGACTACATTCTGTGTAGCATAACCATTTAAAAGAAAAGCAGCATCATTATAATCAAGATGGTGAACATAACCATTATCTCCCAAATTCATCTGATAGTCCAATTCCCTACAACAACCGATCAGCTTTATGTCATTGTATTTTTGTATGCATTTTCAAGATTCCACGCTAAGTGGAATCAGTATGTACTCTTTCTTTGGGGGGAGCTGTATCCTGCTTCTTTCATCTGGCATAATTATTTTAATGATTTATTCATGTTGTTCTATCAATAGTTCATTTCTTTCTGAATAGTATTCTGCTGTGTGGGTATACTATAATGTGTTTATCCATTCATTGGTAGATGGACATTAGTGTTGTTTCTAATTTTAGACTGTCACAACTAAAGATCCTGTGAGCATTTGTGCACAAGTCTTTAGGTGGACAATTATTTTCCTTGCGTAAATATCTAAAAGTGGAATAGATGTATTTTTGATTAAAATAACATACTGTTTGCCATAGTAGTTGTAACATTTTACATTACCAGAAAATTTTTAAAAATTGTGGGTGCTCCACATCCTCACCAAAACTTGGTATAAATCATTTTTAATCGTAGCCATTCTAAGTGATGTAGTGACATCTCATTGTGGTTTTAACCTGTCATTTTAATCTTCTATGCTAATTTGTCAAGAAGACAGAACTTGGGGTGATGAGTGACAAGAAGTAAAACTGTTAATTTCCCAGGCCCTCCACATGGAAACTGGAAGGATTATTTATGTTTTCCCTAATCTCTCTAAAGTTTAACTGCATTTACTTACTCATTATTCACTAATATAGTTACTTTACACAATATTTGGAAAAGTTACATAAAAAAGTAAATATTCATGATATTTTACCTTTACATCTTTACTATTTACATTTTTGTCTATTTCATTCCTTTCCTTCATCATAATTAAATTACTAACATTTATTAAAGACTCACAGTGGCCCAGGATTAAGGTATATAGTTGCGTATATCTTAAATGAAATTTTAAAGTATCCAATAAGTATGTATTATTTTTCACAATATATAAATTTTAAAAAATAGAGACTTAGACAAGGCTCATATCATAGAACTAGTAACTAGCAGAACCCAGACTACATCCAATATATTTACTCATTGAAAGACTATGTTTTGAACTTCTTCAATGGAGTCTCTTGAGTTGCCAAGTTTCTTTAGAAGTCCAATTAAAAAGCAACTAGGATAACTGAGTTTTAATGATATTGAAAGAAATTCTTTGTCAGAGGTTAGAAAACTACGTAAGTGTAATTAGAAAGATGGACTAAGCAAAATTGGAATAAACAGTGTGGCATTGTGAACCAAGATTCTGGAGTCATGGCCCTTGTACCAACCCTGCTACAAAACAGCTGTGATACCTTGGTCACACTTTATTTCTGATTCTCTTAACATCTCTCAGATGAGCTGGTGCTGGAAGAACTTTAAGACAAACTATATCTCTGAAACGTTTTACTCTATTTTTGTATGGAGAAGCAATAAAATGACTTGAATTATGTCCACTCTTAGCTCCCAGGTGATGAAGATAAATAATAGGAAGATATAGGAAGTTTGTTGACTGGGCAAAATATGGCAGAGGCATATTGAATCTGGAAGTGTCAAATAACACAGTTAGATATGAAAACAATTCTACAGAAAGATTTACTATGAAGTCTCACTTTTTATTCAGAAAAAGCAGTTTGGTTCATTGCAACTTGGTTCTTAAACATATTAGCTTAAAAGCACAAAAAATGTTATTAAGAGCAGCCAAAATGTATGCATTATCCTTAAAACAAACTAAGATTCACCAGATCTAGAAATTTTTCTCTTTGTTCATTGTAGCTATAGACATTAAAATTCAAGAATAGGGGTTCTGAAAAAGTTAAGCAAGAATATCTATAAATGAAAAGGTTAAGAACTATAATTCAATGTCAAAACATAGAAGATGACAATTTCTATATTTGAAATTTAAAATTAATTATAAGTACGATGAGGGAAAGAATATTTTTCACTAAATTCATGGGTTCTACAACAAAATTTTGCTTTTAGGATAAATAAAAATAATTTTTTCCACTGTAGATTATAGTGTGTGAGGCTTATCACCTTATGTGGTGGTATTGAGTAGATGGAACATATTAAATTTGATCAAGATGATTCTGGAGAAACAACTGGGTATTCGAACCATAGTTGTGTATTGAATGAATATAAAGACATTTTCTTTCGTTGAGGCAGACATTAGACACTAGCTTAAATTATCCTCAGAAACAGTGATGACATCTGTGAAAAGAGTCCTTAAGACTACTCTCAGGCACAGAATGAGCTGTGTAGCCTTTGACGTAGTATCAAGACTACCTAAAACTCATTTTTTTATATGTAAACTGAAAATATTAGTATGTATAACTAAAATCTTGATAAATAATTTGAATAACATTTTACCAAATATAATACATTATTTTTCTAAGAGTCACCTTAATTTTTTGTATCACTAAGAAAAAAACTATAATTCTTTTTTACTTATAACTTTATTTTATACATATGTGAAGAGATTTTTTAAGATTTATTTAAAATTAAACTTAAAGTATAAGTACAATTTATTGGCTTAGGTATTTCCAAAACTTTTAAGTTGCTTTGAAACTCAAATTGGTCAATGTTCAAATTGCTGCTCTTTTCTTTTTTTTTTCAAATAATATTATCATTCTCTGTGCAGCCAAAACATTGGGGCTGAAGAATTTCTTAAAAGAATGATCCACTATCTCTGGGGCTTTCTCCCACATTAACATTCATTCTGGAACTATTGATGCTGACAGTGTATTATTTATCTAAACATAAAATTTTATTTTTTCTTCATTTCAATCACAGATTGTTGGAAATCTGATCAACTCTTGTTCAAAGTCAAAAGAAAGTTTTTTTACAAATTGATTTTTAATATCTTAATGATGGTCTTGCATCATGGAAAAACCAGTTTGATCTTCCTTGGTTTCTTTGAAGTTTCCCTCATATGTTTTGAGAAATCCAACCATATTCCTGCTTTTTAGTTGTCGGGCTTTGTTTACAATAAGCAATGCTTTCTTACACAGCACACAAACAATACATAATAGGGATTATTGCAGTTATGGGTACCTTCCTTTCTTAGAACCTGAAATGATTTAGTTGTGTCTTTTCAAGAAAATATGAATTGTGTTCATGCTTCTGATTAATCTTTCATTCACAAATATTAGATTTAGAGTTCATTTCCATGTTTATCGGTGTATACTATTTCCTTTTTGTATACATAATAATTCTTTTCAATACCTTCACACAGCGTAATATTTTTTTAACTCATTAAAAACAGCAATTAAGTTTAACATGTGTGGTAGTACAAAGTGGGTTGAAATAAGAACAATCTGAACAGCAGTGACCAAGTTTGTACATTTGTGAGCAATGTCAAGCAGGCAATTGTCTTGCATGTGACACTATAAGAGATCATCTATTTTAAGAAGAATCTATTTCAATGTGTATTAAAATATGAAAAATGCCTATCACAAAATTAATGAAATAAAGTATATTAAATATTTAAAATGTATGGCTTATTAAAGTTCACTGCATGATAGTCATTCTTGTTACTATAGTATTGTTATAACATCGTATGAGTAATATTTTGACATTCTTTGTTAGTTTTATGACACTGCAACAGCTTACGCCTAGGACAGTGACATTACACACTGAATGGACATGGCTTCCTTGGGAAGTTTAGATGCCTGTCTCTTCTTGCCTTGATAAAACATATTTTGATTATTTTGAGAATTGAACTTTTGCTATACTTATTATATAAAACAATAATTCACTGTTTCGTCCAGAGCATATATTATCTGGCCACAGAATCATTTATGAACACATTTTTTAAATGAAGACTATATTCATTTTAACCTGGTGATTAAAGAATTTATTTATCCATGTGTTTTGAAATATTAATAAAGGTAAAGTTACTTATTGCTTAATCAATTTTAGATCTTATGACTTTAATAGTCTTGCATGTTTTCAAATACTTGAACAGCCAAGTATAGTTTCAACACCCATATCTAATGTTGTTACTTAACATGAAGCTATTTCCATCTCATATTTCTTCCCTGTTAATTTTTATTTATTTTGGTAGGCAAAATATAATGTGAAGTACTATATATTAGATAGGTACAGTACTTACACAATTGCAAAATAGTTACTCATATTACTGTCTATATAAGCCATAAGGGAATAAATTGTTAAAATTCACAGGCATCAAAACTCTTTAATAATAAAGTTACAAAACAATAGGTCTTTATAAAATATCAAGGGAAAGTCTACCTATTTTGGAAATGGTGGTCACATAGGTAATGTATACTCATTAACTCTGGGAATTTATCTTCAAAGATGTGGACTTGTTAGTGAAAATAGTGATTCATGAATTTTCCAGCGAGGTTTAGGTTTGCTATACAGACCAAGCTGTGGTATTTCTGCGAAGGTAAATAAATAAATAGATAAATCTTTTTTGAAAGACTTAGATCTTTAATGTGCTAAATCTATAAGGCAAAGGTTTTCACTTTCTTTTGATGTAAATACTCTATTATTACACCTGTTTTACCCACTGGGGAAATTATTTCCCACCTTTTAATAAGCCATGAGACCTTTTACCCATTATTATTTAATACTTTGTTAGAGTTTTTCTTTTCCAAATGAACTCCACATATATTTGTTTACTTCCAAGAGCTCTAAGTACAAAAAGCATTGACTCTGGAATCAGAGACTTAAAAGGACCACTTTTCCTTGTAAAAGTTATTTAATCTTGAGCAAGTCACTATATCTCCAATATCCTGTGTTTATCTAAAAATAGTATTTTCATTAAGATGTTAATGGATAATGAAACAGAAATGTACATGAATGCATCTGGCACAGTTTGCATTCAATTGTCTTTTCAATTTTATTTTATGTTTTAATTATTTAAATATTTGTATTTTTTACATTAAATGCCAATTTTGTTCAGTATGGCATGTGGTTGATTGTATAGTTTGCCCTAAGTCTCCACTCCCTCTAAATCTACGCCTTTGACTGTATGATTTTTCAGTTCCTCTATTAAAGTCATAGACTACATACATATACATATTCCTGCTGCTAAGTGTGGGCTTACCCATGTGACTTTCTTTGGTCAATAGAAATAAGATAAAAGTGAAAGTATACCTTAAGAGTCCTTGCATGTTTTTACTTGCTCTATTATTTGAATTGTCAGATTTAGTTTTAAAATGTATGGAGACTTATTTATTAATTATGGTATGTATTTATACTATTTTATTCATTGTTTATCTAAAATGGTCATTAGGTCAGTTTAGAAAACTTACATAAGCTTTACTTAAATTTTTTCCTAAGATAGGAGATAGCCTAATAGACAAACTTGCTTTCAACATGTGGTAACTTATTGGATTGAATGTTTTTCAGGCTGAACTTCTGGCAAACATCGCCTACCTTGGATTTTGTTAATTTATTCGATGCACATAATTGTACAAGATATTTTGCTCAGCAGCACCCTTAAAGAGAATTGGAATTATGAAGATATAGACCCACAATCACAGAGATCAGGTTCTGGCAGGAAACATGTGACAGAACGTGTATACAGATTGCAACATAGAAAATTATTATGAGTGCCATGTGGCTAACAGAAAGAGCCCTGTGGAACCGGAACAATCAATGCCATGTTAAAGGAAAAGCTAGCAATTGAGCTAGATGACAAGAACTGAGTGAAATTTCACAAGGTGACAATAACAAGAATAATAAAATCATATTGTTTTAATATGATCCATGCAGTATTCCATGTCATTTACATGTGTTAAGTCATTTAAATTTCACTTACATTTATTTAAAATGGTAGATGCTACTATTATACCCAATTTACAGGTGAGAAAAATGAGGTACAGAATGGTTCTTCTTTCCTTTCAGAGAAGAAATCAATGTGAAATACTGCAGGAAGGAAGAAAATATATGATGAGGAGATTGAGGTACGAGTTCTGTCCAGAAGGTATCCAGCCATGTAATACGAAAAATTGGGATATTTGTTGAAGAAAATACAAGAAGCAAAGAAACATCATACCAAGGACAATGGTACTTCAGTCCCCTTTAAAGTAGGCACGGCTTGGAACCTCACACAGTTCTTCCAATGGCCATCAGCTGCCCAATCATATTTTCCTGAATCTCATTGACAGTCTGACATCTCTTCCCTTTCAAAGGTGATATTAGTTTTGGGAAAAGCCAGGAGTCACTGGGTGTCAAATCTGGGCTCTAGGGGGGCTGAGTCACATGGGCGATTTGATGATTCACCAAAAAACTGCATGAGACATGACGCATGAGTGGGTGTGTTGTAGCGATGAAGCTGCCAATCACCAGTTGCCCACAGCTGCGACCTTCTGAGTCATCTGAATAGTTTCTGAGGAGGAATGTTCAAGCTTAACACAAAATTTGAGGCAAATTCACTGCTCCACTTGCTCAGTAATTTTGAATGGGACAGCCACACAGCACACATGTTCACTCAACAGTGTCTAACACCCCCACTGACTAGTACAATGAAGTCATCATTGTTCAATCATATGCATTCCAGTCCACTCTCTGTGGATACTAGGTTACATTGATGTCACACAAACCATTCTTGTTATACTAACAATGGCTGGACTTTTTCCATACAGACCGCATATAGATATATCTATATTTAGTCAAATAAATTGTTATGTACTCATTTTAAAGTATTAAAAATGAGTAACCAAAAATGAAAAATTTTTTCAAGATAATGCTTTACTTTTTGAAGGCGTCATAAAATTATTTTTATTTGGTAATACTGAATATTAATCATAATAAATTATTCATCTGTTGTGTTCAAATGTTACTTTCTAATTAATGATGTAGGAATGAATACATTTTTCAAGAGGGGCTAAAAATATGTGGACTCTCCAAAAATAGAAGACATTGACTAAATACATGTTAGAGTATATCTCTCTTCATTATTAAGACTTAAGAAATGAAGCACAGTACATTCCTTATATTTTTCTAAAAATCTATATGTATAGAACTAGCAAAAATTATCACTGCTGTGAGATCAACAATATACATTTCCCTATCTTTTCATAAGAAATAAACCTCCCTCATTAAAAAGGTTAAACAGCTCTGGCTGGTGTGGTTCAGTGGATTGAGTCCCGACCTATGAACAGAAAGGCTGCTGGTTGGGTTCCCAGTCAGGGCACTTGCCTGGGTTGCTGGCCAACCCCCAGCTGGGGGTGTGCAAGAGATCGATGTATCTTTCACACATCAATGTTTCATTCCCTTTCTTTCTCCCTCCCTTCCCTTCTCTTTAAAAATAAATAAAAATTTTTTTAAAAAGGTTAAACAGCTGTTTCATATCACATTCTACCATGGCTATTGCACAATAATGAAAATGTAAGATTTACTCCCTAAAGTCAATTCACGAGTGAGATGGTGTTTAAACCCAGGGTTTCTCTCTCTTGCAAATCAACTAGGTATGAAGTGCCCACCAGTTTTGGAAACAGCTCCACAGCTGGAACAGCATCATGATTTATGAAATCCAATGAGAAACCTAGAAGCACCTCACCCACAGAGGTAATTATTACACTGGCATTTATATATACATAAAGTAATGGGTTATTTTTTCCTTTGTGTAATTGTCTAATTTGTATCTCTGATGTTGACACCTTGACTTATAATACCCTACATGACAAATAATAGCAATTACATATTAAAGGTAAATTTGTAAAACCATAGTCTGGAGGATTCCCATTCAAGAGATGTAAGTGTAGCTACCATGTCATGTACTGATAGAATTTTTCATGTGTGTATGTGGCCCAAGTCACAGTTATCATAGCCCCCCAAATATTAAAAATAGGTAAGAAATGATACAGTTTGCACTGTTCTTCTAATTCAGAGAGTAAAGATATTAGTCTCTTTATTCTGTCTGAAATGAGAGGATCCCTGCTTACATAAGGGAGAAAGGGAGATATACACTGGTCATTCTGAAGACAACTTAAACTGAATCCTCAAAGAGAAGAGAAGCAGCTCTGTGACACACTGGGTTGCAACTGCAGAACAACCTACAATAAAAAGTTCAATTACAGGAAGAAGAGACAAAGTAAATCATATAAGCTGTATTTGGAAAAACATAAATAATATTTGTAGGAATTAATGTTTTTCAAATGCCTGATAAGTAGCAGATGCATCACATCTATTACCTTTAAGAGGTACAATAATCCTATGCTGTATGTGATAGTGTTCTCAATGGATAGATGTGGAAAATGAGCGTCAAAGAAGGTGACTGCACAACTCACAACTGTGGGGGTGGTTTCTGATTTCTATATGGGAAAGTGTTAAAAGTATCAAGATTGTTGAGAGACTGACTTTGAAATTGCATTTTATATAATTTTGTAGATATTATTAAAGACTGAGAGAAGGGCAAATGCAATTATCTGAGGTCAAGCTAAAGCCATCCCATGCCCTCCTGAGGCTACCAGCACAGCCAGTGGGAGCAGTGCTGGGAATCACACTGTTCGTTGTGATTCCTATACTGTGTCTGCTGTACACCGTATCACTGCCTCCTAACTGTCAGATTCTACATCACATTGAAGCTGAATGCTCAGAGGTTTCTAAAGAGTAAAAGTTAGTTATAGAAACCTCTCTCCTATAAAGGGAAGATGGATATCCAATTGTTTCATTAGTCTGAAAACTCTCTATTTTTGCCAAAACTGAAGATTATCAACAGTCTTCTGCGTAACATGGTCTCCTAAACTAACCACATGGCTCTGAGATGATGGTGACACTGAGATCATAGTGCTACAAGAAGTGCACAGTCAGTGCTGTGGCTCTTGACCTGCTGCCGATAATACTCCAAGCTTCCCATTGGTCTCATCTCAAGGAATTTGCATACCTGACTGCTTTGAAATCTCTCTATTAGCAGAGTGACAATAATGTAGTGATTGGACTCATGATCTGCTTCAGTAGACATGGGATGAGCAGTTTGAACAAACCACAAAAAAGAAAAAAAATACCTTTGTTTATCACAATGATACTTTTTGGGTCACTCTGTCTGGGTACCAAGTCAAAACACAGGACAGCCAGTTAAATTTGAATTTCAGATAAACAATAAATAATTTTAAGATATGCATATGAATAGTAAGTACTGATATAAACATTAGTATAACTATACAAGTATGTTATTGCAATATTAGGTATATACTTAATGCCAAAAATTAGTATTTATCTGAACTTCAGATTTTACTAGCCAGTATGTCATTTCCCAATTTTGGCAACCCTAGCCAGTGTGCCAGGTATAGCACCCAGTCATTTACCTTGAGGAATTCAATCTGGGAAGGTCAGATATACAACCTCAATTAAAAGGAAAAAAAGTTCTTCTTGAACATATTATATGTGGAATCTCAGACAAGGATATGCTTAATTGAGAATGGGAGGAATGAAGACATGGGCTTTATACTAATATGTTCTGTTTTACCACTGAAATCCAGTCAGTGGAGAAATGGTTGTGTGCAGGACATAAGAGCTTGCTATAGAATTGGGGAAATAAGACATACATACATATAAAAATAGAAAACTACAAAATAATAATATAAGAAATGCCATAAGGAAGTCCATGATTAGTTGCCAAATATATACTTTATACACCAATATCATCAAATAGGGCTTTGTTAGTTGATCCTTACACTGTTCGTTGACGATAGATTTGATTTACACAAGCAGTGGAGAGGCAGCCCAAAAACTGAGTAAAATCAAGTGCTCATCTGGGCCCCCCAAGGCATTTTATCTGTACTCTGATGACTGCAATCCTCAAATCCTCATATTTCTGTGTCTTCCTTTAGTCTATGGATCCTGAGCCTGCGGGGTATTTGGGTGTTTGTGTGTGTGCTTTAAACTACTCTTTATACCCAAAACCCCTAATTAAGAAGTGCCATATAGATGCTCAGCAAATATTGAACTGGTTTTGTTGGAATTAATGTAGATGGAAAAGTCCCTTCAGGGGAAATAAAGTGCTTAAAATCAAAGTAATAATTGTATACATGCCCGGATGTGAGTGTGTGTTTTTGTATTAACATGCATGCTTTTTGACAGTGCGTGGTGACCAAGAACATGCCACAGAGTCCTGCAGGCACAGTTACAGTAATTGTGACGATAATAAGAAGCAAAACTTGGATAACAGGAACAGAATTCACCGACCAACAACATAAGAGCAGAGTTTTCACTATTGTTATAACATTTTGTCATAAAATAAGCTTTTATCATTTCAATGTCTCCCCTTATAATTTTTATCACTCTAATCACTTAATCCCATCCACATTACCTAAACTACTGAATAAATTATCACCCTTCAATCCTGTCACGTTAAATTATTTTGTTTGTTCTATAATACTCTACTTTTTTCCAACACAAAATGAAATATTATATATGCATATACATGAAAACAACCTGAAATAAAAATCCCATGATAACTAGGGGAATCAATATCAATTGATAACAGTTGTTTGGAAAGAAACATCCTTTATGTGCTCCTTCCTCTCTACCCAATTTCAGCTGTTTTGCTCTCTTGGTTGTCCTTAGTTTTATTTATAGACACTACCACTTATTTTTGCCTTAACCCTTATTGAGGCATAAGTACGAGTATGTGTGTGCACATGTGTGTGTGAAGAGGATCTTAAGCATATAGCATGATTTATTATTTTTAAATTGTATACTTTGTATATACATACAAATATAAAACGCATAAAATGTATTAATACATAAAGGGTTTGAGCATGTAGAATAGATGATTTAAAAAAATACTTTTATGTGTGTGCACATAATTTTGCTTGAAACCAAAGTTTGATAGTAAAAAGGAATGGATTCATTTATGTTTTATAGAATACCAGGTACACTGTAGGTGCCTAATAAATGTTAAATAACAGTAATCCTCTTATCTATTTATCCTCTATCTGCGATTAAGCAACGGGGTGACAAAATTATCTATCAAGCAGTTTTTACTAGGTTATATGAGGTCTGTCCAGAACGTATCCAACCATGTAATATGAAAAATAGAGACATTTATGGAAGAAGATACAAGATACAAGAAACATTGTACATAGGACAATGATACCTCAGTCCCCTTCAAAGTAGGCATATTGGGACCTCACACCATTCCCCAATGGCCATCAGCTGCCCCATCATATTTTCTTGATTTACGGTCTGAAACAATTTCCCTTTCAAAGGTAACTTTAGTTTTAGGAAAAACCAGAAGTCGTAGGGCACCAAATCTGGGCTGTAGTGGGGCTGAGTCACATGGTTGATTTGATGTTTCACCCAAAAACTGTATGAGATGTGATGCATGAGTGGGTGAGTTGTCAGGCTGAAACTGCCAATCACCAGTTGCCCATAGCTGTGGCCTCCTGAATCATCTGAATAGTTGCTACGGAGGAATGTTCAAGCTTAATGGAAAATTTGATGAAGATTCATTGCTCTACTGGCTCAGTCATTTTGAATGCAATGGCCACACAGTACACATGCTCACTCAACAGCACTTACCAAGCCTGCTGACTACTACAGTGAAGTCATCATTGTCGAAACATGTACAGTCCAGTCCACCTGACTTGGCTGCCAGGTTACATGGATGTTGCAAACAGTCCTCATTATTAATGATGGCTAGCCTTTTCTCAGACAGACCTCCTATTTTTGTAAGTAGTAGGTAAATGATTTACAAAACATTGTGCAGCACAGATCCTCCTCAGAGCAATTTACCATGTAGTTTAAATAAATAAAATTCTGTCCCACATACTGCAATAAGTTTGTCAAGGCTAAAAGTAACATTCATCCTGATTTTGCTTTCTTCCTCTCTTCATCTACTTCAATCTCATTACTTTTTTGCAAAATAAATAAAGGCTTCTGCATTTTTGAGCAAGTTATTCTCTCCCTTGAACTGGCAAAAATTCCTCATGCCAATTTTAAGCTTTTATTTAACTTATTTCTTGGTGAGTTTCTTTCCTTTATTTTTTATGTTTTGGTTGTATTTTTGTTGACTTTAAAAAATTTTGGACTCAAACATATATTATGCATTAGTTGTCACAAATAAAAGATACACTATTTTTAAGCAGAGTGACAAAGGAAAAGTAATTATTTTGTTTAAAAGAGAGATATCAGGAAGACTTCTGACCAAGAAGACAGATTAGGCAAACTCTGTGCTCCCTCCTCTCATGACCACATCAAAATTATAACTAAATTATAGAACAACCATCACAGAGAACCACCTAAAGACTAGCTGAGCATAATTCCTATAACTATGGGTATAAAGAAGAAGCCACGTAAAGTCTGGTAGGAGGGGTGGAGGTCACGCAGATCCCCCCCACACAGTGTGGTGATTAAGGAATGGGAGGGAGATCTCAGCTGCAGAAGTGTCTCCCAAGGAGTGAAGGGTCCTAGGCCCCCACTGGATGTCCTAGCCTAAGGCACCTGTACTGGAAAGAGGATATGAGTAGACATTTTTCCATGGAGGACATTCAGATGGCCAGCAGACACATAAAAATTACTCAGTATTACAATCATCAGAGAAATTCAAATCCAAGCCATGATGAAATACTACCTCAAACCTATTAAAATGGCTGTTATCAAAAAGACAAGACATAACAAATGCTGGCAAGGATATGGAGAAAAATAAACTCTTGTGCACCATTGGTGAGAATGTAAAATGATTCACTCACTATAGAAAAGAGCACGAAAGTTCCTTAGAAAATTAAAAATAGAACTAGTAGATGGCCCAGCAATCCCACTTCTGGGTATAAATCTAAATAAAACAAAACCAGGTCTTTAAAATGATATCTGTACTCATATTATTTATTATAGCCAAGATATGAAAACAATGCAAGTGTCCCCACTAATAAATGAATTGTTAAAGAAAGTGATTATATATGTGTGTATATGTGTGTGTATACATATACATGTATTTATTATTTATCCATAAAAAAGGAAATGCTGACATTTTCAACAACATGAATGAATCTTGAGGGCCTTGTACTAACTAAAATAAGTCATAGAAAGGCAAATACTATATGTTCTCCCTAATATATGAAATCTAAAAAAAAAAAAAATAGTAGAGAAGAGGTGGGTCATTGCCAAGAATGAGGGAAATGGGAGTATGTGTGTGAAAATTATTGAAGGTGGTCAAAGTGTACAAAATTCCAGTTATAAGATGAATAAGTTCTGAGTATGTAATGTACAACATGGTGAGTATAGTTAACTATATTGTATTTTATATTTAAAAGTTGGTGAGAGTAAAACTTAAACATTCTTACCACAAAAATAAAAATGTCTATGTGAGGTTATGGATGTATTAATTAATCTTATTGTGGTGATTATTTTGTAATATATACGTATATCAAATCATTCTACCATATGCCTTAAACTTAGATCATGTTATTGGGACTTAGTCATTAGCCAGGAATGGAAGGTTTCTTTAACATATTAAAACCTAAAAGTTGTATTCACAGCATTAACAAACTAAAAAGAAAAAAGAATCATATGATCATCCCAATGCATATAAAAAAGGACTTGACAATGTTCAACTTCATTTCTAACAAAATTATCAGTGAAAACTTAGAATAGCAAGAAAATTTATCAACACCTACAAAAAAGAGTATCTAAGAAAAACCTAGAGTTAATTGGATATTAATGGTGAAAACTGCATTCTTTCCCCCAAATAAGAGGCCCAGCACACTAAGGATCAAGACAAAGAGGTAAAGAAAATAAATAAATACTAATTAAAAAGGAAGAAGTAAAACAGTCTATTCATGTTTGACACATTTACCTATTTGGAAAGCTCAATGGAATCTGCAAAAATACGCTACTTGAACTAATAAGCAAATATAGCAGGGTGGAGATAAACATTAAATATTTGAAACTGATGCCTTTAAAATATACTTTTGAAGAACAAACAGAAATTAACATTTAAAACATTATTAAAATTCAATACCCAATCATTATAAACACACTCAGGAAATTAGAACAGAGCAAAATTTCCTCAACTTGCTAAAGAACATCTACAAAAAATCTCACACTAACATCATACTTAATGATGAAAAGCTCAAAACTTTCCCACTGAGATCAGATATAAGTTAAGAGTATTCCCTCTTAAAACTTCTTATCAAAAATGCACTAGAATTTGAAGCTAATGCAATATGACAAGAATAGAAAATAAAATGTATAAAGATTAGGAAGATATAAAATTCTCTTTGCTGCTGATTGTTTATGTAGAAAATTGGAAAAATGGCCAAAAATTTCTCCTAGATCTAATAAGCAATTATGGCAAGGATGGAGGATACAAGGTTTATACACAAAATTCAATAGCTTTTACGTATACCAGCAATGAACAAGTGAAATTAAAAAAAAAAATTTACATTAGTACCCTGCCAAAAATAATACTTAGATATAAATCTAACAAAATATGTTCAAGAACTATATGAGGAAAAACTGTACAAACAATGGTGAACAAAATCAAAGAAAAACTAAATAAATGGAAAAATATTTTATGTTCATGTATAGGAAGAATTAACATAATCAAGATGTCGGTTCTCTCAACATTATCTAGAGACCATTTTCCCTACAACCCTGTCACAATTCCAGCAAGTTATTTTCTGGATATCAACTGACCCTAAAATTTATATGGAAAGGCAAAAGACCCAGGAGAACCTACATAGTATCTTTTTTTGTATATTTTATGGATTATGCTATTACGGTTGTCTCATTTTCTCTCCCCTTTATTCCCTCTGCCCTGCACCCCATCCTATCATCCCCATGTCAACATTTTCCCACCACCATTTTCCCCAGCCCCACTCCTCCCCACCTCACACCCTCAAGCCTTCCCCCATTTGGTTTTGCCTATGTGTCTTTTATGCATGTTCCTTGTTGACTCTTCCCCTCCTTTTTCCCTGTTATCCCTCTCTCTCCTCCCCTCTGGTTACTGTCAGTTTGTTTTTTATTTCAATGTTGCTGGTTATATTTTGCTTGCTTGTTTATTTTGCTGATTAGGTTCCACTTATAGGTGAGATCATATGGTATCTGTCTTTCACCACCTGGCTTATTTCACTTAGGACAAGTATTGTCCTTAGTATTAAAGGACAAGAACAAAGTTGGCAAATGAATGTTACCCACCTTCACTATATCGATAAAACAGAACAGAGGGTCTAGAAATAGATTCCCAAAATATGTAGTAGATTGATCTTTGACAAAGGAGCAAAGGCAATATAATGGAGTAAAGTCTCTTAAAAAAAATGGTACTGAGACTACTGGATATTCATATGTATGGAAAATAGAAAGAATCTAGACACAAACCTGAGTCCTTCATAAATGTTAACACAAAATAGATTACAGACCTATTTTTGAAATGCAAACTTTAAAACTTAGAGAAGGTAACATAGAAGAAAATCTAAATAACCTTGAATATGACAATGACTTTCTAAATACAACACTCAAGCATTGATCCATGAAAGAAATAATTGATTAGGTGGATTTTGTTAAAATTTTAAAAATTTCTGCTTTGTAAAAGTCAATGTCAAAAAGATGAGAAGAAAAACCGTATACTCAGAGAAAATATTTCCAAAAAACATATCTTATAAAAGATATACAAAATATACAAAAAACTCTTAAAATCAAACAATAAGAAAATAAACAATTTGATTAAAAAATAGGCCAAAAATATTACCAGGCAATTTACGAAAGAAGATATCAAGGTGGTAAATAAGCATAAACAAATATGCTTTCCATCACATCATTACAGCATTTCAAATGAAAACAATGAGATACTTGACATACCTATTAGAATGGCCCACATCCAGAATACTGACATCTCCAAACACTGGCAACAATGTGAAGCAGCAGGAAGTCTCATTCATTGTAGGTGGGAATGCAAAATGGTACAGACATTTTCAAAGAAAGCTTGTTAACACTTCTACTTTGTGTTGTAATATAGTAGAAGTGCTCTGAACCATTCTGAACCATTCTACTCACTGGAGAACATCGCTTGGGTCCATGATATTGATAACATCAAGCTGATTAGAATTGGTTCATAATAAGAAATGTCTTGCTCATTAGAAGACTTAGTAAGACATAGATGCATCAGAGGGTTGGAGATTATATCTATAAAATTTCAGAAACCTATATTAGTAAACTTTTAAAAGATTTAGTGATCTACAGCATGATGGAATATTATATCTAAAATAAAGGAAAAATTATGGCATCTTTCTCCTTCCATCACAAAATAGGAAGCACAACAATTTACATGTCTTTAGGTTATTAAAGAAGCATATTACACATCTAACAATACTACTCCAAGCCATATACTGAGTAACACAAAAGGTTTCCAGCTTGATTGGGACTTGAAGCAAGAGAGGGTTCTGCAGTATATTCTGTCTGTGGTGCAGATAATATTACTCAGCAAATATCAATGGTGAGAAAAGAGAATCTATTTAGTTTATGGACTCTCTGGAGGAATCATAGCACCTGGGAATATGGACCATCCTTGGTTCATAATTAAAAACCTTTTTAAAGACAACTCCTGACTTGCTGTTGGAAACTGGCTTAGATGGAGTGACTTACCATGGGTGCAGCAAGTTGTTATGATGATAAGCTAGATTCTATCAAACACATCAAGTTAGAAGGTCAGAGGTCTAAGGAACAGTGTAATTTAAGATGAAAGAGGTGTATTTGGAGGTGAGCACAAACGGGTCTGAAGGTCATATTCAAGCTTCATGAACAGGTAGCCACAACTGCCACATCATCTACTGTAAGTACATCAGTGCCTAACCTTTAAGTAAGATCTTTGGCAATGTTGGAAATGATTCAGGACCGGTCAACAAAATAAGGAAAAGTTTTAGCTCTTTCCATAGAGCCATAGAACATTCCCTGAGGATAAGAAGGGATCGCTTTGCCACATGTTTACCACATTGTGCCTCTTCCTCCATGGAAAAACAGACAAATTATTCACATAAGAATAGACTCCATTTCAGGAATGGACTTGCTTCTATTCCAAGAATGAACTTGCATTTCTTTTTTCTGCGTAAAGCCTCAATCAGCCTATGATATCAGAGCTTACAATGATCTATTTGCATGGGATTGTATATAATCAGTATTCTGATTATTTATCAGAGCAATTACAGAATGGGGACCATTCTGTGGGAGACACTGGTTGCATCAATGCTGAAAGAACCAGAACTTTAACCTGAAAGAGTGTTGGAATGTATTTTTAGCGGTGCAAACAAAATACCAGCTCAGAGGCATACTGTGCAAGAATGAGAAAAATATCTTTCAGGATACAATCTATATGTTTAATCAAAGATCTTTATATATACTGTGTCCTCAATAGGAAGACAACATGGGTCTAGAGACTTAGTAGCAAAACCCAAAGTAGCTCTGCTTCCCATCACTCTCAGATTCCTGCACTCAATTTGTGTCTTCCCTCTGGGCTGCTCATGTTTGAAAATTCTGTTTCCCAAAGGGGAATGCTTCCACCAGAGGGCACAGAAAAAGAAGCTATTGAATTACAAGTAAAAATTGCCATCTGGAAACTTTGGGGTCACTGAACCACTACAGCAGGCAAAGAAAGAAGTCTCCATCTTTGTAGCGGTAATTGACCCTGAGAATGAGAGTAAGTTAGGCCTGTTGCTGCATTATGGAGGCAAGAAGGTAGATGTTTGTCATGTAGATGATCCACTTAAATGCTTTTTACTCATTTGCTTAATTATAAAGAGAAAAATACAGCAACCCTGACTTAGAAACTGCAGGGTGACCAGGGACCTGGACTCCTAGAGAGTGAAGGTCAGGAAGGATGCTGAGACTAACAGAAGGTTGAAAGTTAAGGGCACTTGGGAACTGGATGGTGAAAGAAGAACATGATGAGAGTCCTTGAGTGCTTCAAAACTGTAGTAGTGATGTATATAGTTTATTTCATAAACCTTGCTGTTTCAAATTTTTCTCAAAATTGTAAAAAAGGGAAAATAATTTCCTAAAAAGTTTCTCCCAGAACATATAGGAAGAAATGGATCCAAGTAGCATAAGGAAGCTGTGGTGGATGCCATGATGTGCCATCTTGATTCTCCTTCAAAGGAGGACATGAACGTGTGACAAACATGTGGCAAGCAAATGATTAGTTATTCATTCAACTAATAGTTGCAAAGCACATTCTTGTGATAGATATTGTCAATGTGGTGGGGGTTTAGGTATGACAAAACAAAAATCTCTTCACTTACTGAGTTTAGGTTACATTTGACTTAAAATCTAGGAAGTATAGGGGGATATGTCTGAGATACAAATATGTGCAAGTTGCAATAGTAAGTGCGTGCTGCCATGGGAGGGGCTGAAGTAAGAAAAAAAAATCCATTTAAGGGAAACCATAAACTGTTTCACAAAGGATTTGAGTACACTGTTTGAAAAGAAACAGGATTAAACTTAGTTTCCTACATCATCTCTGTTTCAAACTGAATATTTATTTAATGTCTATCTACCCCAATACTTCAAACATCTATGAAAGGATAAATAATAATCTTTCTTGTTTATGTGATAACCCCCAGACTCATGAGAGTGCTTAGCACCAAGTAGTCACTCAATATATATTTATTTATTGAGTGAATGAATGTATGAATTAATGTCATTCTTACTTAGAGTCCAACAGAGGGACCATTCCTAAAGTTCACAATAGTAGAATATCTATCTAATGCCTTCCAGTAGTACCCAGATTAATTTTAGGTTGAATAATTGGGGAAGATGTGTATATGCTGCTTCAAAATGGCTGTTGCTTCCTTTGTAGCCTACTCTAACTAAAAGGGAATTCCAGGGAGTATAATTTAGCTGAAACGAGTTGACACATCACAAATCCAACACATTCGTGCATGATTGAAATGAGTTCACTGATTTATATTTTAGAAATCCAATAGAAAATTCTTGGGAACATCAAATGGCAACATTGATGCTTTGAATCAACATTGTAATTACAGATTTCCACCCAAATTGTCCTATACAAACTTTAATGAAATGTGATTATAAGATTATATTTTATAATCTATGCTAAATTGCTTTCTTCATGTTAGAATTGTTCCAACGAAGTTTCTTACTAAGGGCGTTTGTATTTTTCACAGGAATGATTCCCAAATTGGTGTTCCTAGGTACAGTGCCTTTTGTTTTTTCAGGAAACGGCTATCTAATTATAAAGGCTAATTATATCCTTTGAACAATTTTTTTCAAATTACAAGTAGATTGATTCTCACAGGTGGTTATGGGCCTTAATGATGGCGACATTCTTTTCTTTTGAGTACTTGCATTTGGACAGACCATTAGGTCTATATCAGATCTATACTGAATCTATGTTCCTATTTTAGAAAGAAAAGAGGTATTTTCCTTAACCCATAGTTTAGTTCATTTATAGGCTCACATTTCTGAGTTATAAATTTAAGCAGAAACCTGAATAAAGAAAAGAAACAAGCTACTGCATAGAATGGATGATAATTCTTGGAAGAGATCAGCCTTTTAGGGGTGCTTTCATTTGTCACCATTATTGGAGAGCAGCACTATTGTCAAGAGGACAGAAGCTTGACATTGTGGTCATTCTGCAATGTGTGGGCCGTCTGCACAATGAAGAATTGAGTCGCATTTCTTATGACTTCTAAATGCCCCCGTCAGACATACCTGGAGATGAAATACCTGTTCATCATTATATGAGCCTAGAAATAATGTAAGCCAAGAATAATATTTCACAGAGAAGCTCAAAATATCTTTGGCATGAATTTAATATTTGTGGAATTTTTACAAGAATGACATGACCTTATTAATCAAGAAAAACTATAGTTTATTTTTTTGAGGAATATCACCAACACTTATTCATCATTTAAAAAAAATCATTCACTACCAAGAAGGTTCTTCCCCTTTTCAATTGTTCTCACACTGTTAGATTAATCATTACCTTTTCATAACCAGCATTTGATAGCAATTATATTAACATGAAATAAAATTCAGACATCATGTAACATATCCCCACACACCTAACACACCTAACCTAATAGCATATGTACTAATAAAGACTTGGAGTTTGAAACAAGTTTGGTGGATTTAAAAATTTTTTTGAAAGCCAGTGTGGATGAACAATAGTAGAGAGAGATAAAAGAGATAAAGAAAGAGGAGTGTGTGTGTGTCTGTGTGTGTAAGAGAGAAAAAGAAAGAGAGAGAGAGGATGATTTTGGAAAACTAAGCAGGTATTAGATCATTTTGGACCTCCTGCACTGTAGTTGACAGCTTTTGGATTTTATTTTAAAAATAATATAAAGCTGTTGGAAGCTTATAAGCAGGAAATTATGGATATCCACTCATTAAAAAATGAACAAAGTGACAACCATATGCTATAATTAAATCAAATAGAAAAAAGTTTCTTCTTCATGAAGCTTACATATTAGCATAGAGAGACCGTCAATAATAATTCTGCTTTTCTCTACTAAAATGTAAACTTTATGAGGGAAGACATTTTTTTCTTTTTTTAAAAAATAAGGACATGTGTTTATTAGGCAACTACTTGCTCTGTCAGATCTACTCATGCTAGAGTAGATTTGCTCTACTCTACATTAAAACCATTGTGTTACACTTCAGGATGATGTTTGGTTGAAATCTCTGAGAAAATTTAAAAAAGGAGTGGAGTTATTAGATAAAGTTATATTCTATTATGGCAACTGGGAGTGAGGTTCTTCCACCATGTAGCCAGATTCCCCCAACACTCAGCCAGCCCTTCATGTTGCTTTCATGTTGTAGTGAGGCAGATGTTCATCTCCGAAGGTCTGTCTGAACTCTTGGTTGTCTTGCCCTTATTAGGCCATGGTTACTGTAATTGCCCTTCCTATGTTAATCACTAGGCAGAGATGCAACAAGAGAGGCTCCTGTGAATTCCCTAAGCTTCAGACATACTCCTCTGATATCATTCAATAGCAGCAAACTTAGCTTCTTATGACAGTGAGGATCAACATTCAGAGGAGTCCAGAGTGACTAAGCAATACATGAGGCCTTCAGTTCAGTAGAACTCCATTATAACTCCTATAATCATTGATTTTGTGAATGAAATTTTTCTATTTCTAGTAAAAAAAAAAGAATAAGAAGCAGATCACATTCACATGGAATAGACAACAATTTGCATTCAAAGTCTCCCTATAACCTGGTCTATAATAATACCCCACATTTCTTCAAAAGCCATGAGGAAAAAAATCATCAAAATTACTAAATAAATCATTATAAAATAGATTATCTCAACGTCTTTGTTGTATGTGCGATACTTTATTTTAAATCTCATGAACAATAAACTCTACAAGACTGTTCAAATGTGTGGTTTTTCAAGTAACCCTTGAATCTTGAGTTATGAATTGCTTAAATAACATAAGCTGCTAACTATAGTTTTATTGAATCATTTTATTACTATGTATTGCAGCATTTTTCATGTATTCTTCAAAGATATTAATATATAAAGGTCTATTAAAATTATTTGAAAGGGTATTGGTTTTTCCTACATTAATCTGAACTATTTTTAATGTTTTTAAATTAAATTTATTGGGGTGACATTGGTAATCTGAACTTCTAATTAAGTTTTATTCTTATTAGTGTCATTAAATGTTTAAAAAAATAAATAATTTGATTAGAATACTACTATGCTTATTAAAACCATAGATACCTTTTAATAATTTTTCCAATACATATATATTCATTACCCACTGTATCAGCTATAGAATTAGGTTTTGTTAATAAAAATACAAATTAGACATAATTAAGATATTATGAAGATATTCTTTTCTAAATTTTCTATGACAGAATATATGAAATTTAGAGAACTTCATTCTCTTTAAATCAGAACACACCCAGGTATGTCAGAATAAACATCTTACCGCATAAAATTAATAAAGATTCAAACCATACAAAATTTTTGGTAATGAGAGCTGAAAATTGGCTCATGTCCAATTTTATTAGAAATCTAATTTTAGCTTATGTTCACTTAGAAGTGCATTACCTTTCGAGACAAATCTAATCTACATATTTAGATCTTTCTCTGCCCTTTCTATTCATTTTCACTAAGATCTACTAGAATGTCAGCTCAGGAAAATGCCATTTTTCTCTTCTTGTGCAATTAACATCCATGATTGAGCACATAGGTTTTGGGCTTAAAGGCTTTAAACTGGATAGAAGGTATTGGGCAGGCACTTTCACTTCCCACTGATGTGAGTGCAGGAGGGTTAGAGTTTGGGGGAAATGCGTGTCTATAGTATTCAGAACTTTGTCAGAGAAACAAAAAAATGAGGACACAAAAATATCTAGTTAATTCATCAACGCAAATACAAAAGATAATGTCCTTCTTTCAGGTTTATAAATCTAGAGTTTGTAACAAGACATCATACATAATTTCCATTATTTACACTTGAAAAATTTTGAGAAAAGCTGGTAGACTATTACAAACTTCTAACTTCTTCGCATTGTCTTTAACAATATTTAAGTTTGATATAGTGTTCCATGCCTGCTCCCTGTTTGTGTAGTTCCAGTACATTAACAGAACAAGAACTTACAAACCTCTGTTCCTGAACTGCCTATTATCTACCTGAAAAAATTCTGATTAAACTGCACTTTAAAGCCAGTTTCAATTTTCATTTTCCCCAAGTAAAACAGTATTTTATATCTTAATGTAGGCAAAATTTCCCTCAAATTATTATGTGGTAAAGAGGAAATAATCTGACACCAAAATCCTTAGGAAGTCTTTCGTATTACCGAGTACTCCCTTTTTCACTTTATTTAAAAAATAATGTCTTAGCTATTGATGACAACTTAGCTTGAAAATTGTTTACTCAATGACAGTGTTAGGTGTTTATAGAGTCTCCCTGATGGAATTGGTTAAAAAAAAAGGGTAAGAGAGAAAAAAAAGAAGTTTAATATTAATTTAGTTATTTATTTTATTCTTAAGATATGATCTAAATCATAAGAACAAAATATCTTTTCTTTTTTGAAGTAGGCGATGCAGTAAGTGGTCAGGCTGCTATAGGACACATGCACGGCCAACTCCCTTAAAAGTAAGAATGGATTCCTGTGACCTACAGTAAAATTTCAGCAATGAAAACTTGGGTTTCAAATCCATGCAAAGTAGAAGCAAAATTGCTCAAATCAAAATGAAGTTGAAACAAAGGCAAAGTGCTCTGGATAGTACACCACCAAACATGACTATGATTGTAAAAAAAGGAATGAAAAGATAACAATATCAAATAAATTTGTGAAGAGGTAAATAAGCTAGTTTCAAAATATAAAAGAAAAAAATGCAATATTTGTAAACAAAGATATTATTTTTTGTAATTTGTGAATTTTTAAATCATTCTCTGTGTAAATAGTTTTAAATATCTTCTAAATTTTAAGTTGTCCCTCAAATAATTATGTTTGTATTTTTTCAAGAGTCAATTGTGGAGTGAGGGAGATCCCCTGATAAATGTGCCTATAAGTTAGCAAACACAGTTATTTGTATACATGTTAATAATTAATTGATATTTGTCTCTACTTACAGTAATTATTACTGTGTACATCTCAACAACATACAAATACTATTATTCATAAGCATACCAACAAATGCTTGGTAGTTGTCTCTTTTATTAGCAAATGCTGAAAAAGAACTTTTTACTCTGTGTGATGCCATCTATGTACCAGGAAATTTACTGGGTACTAGGAATATGGAGGCTAACTGCCCTCATAAAGTTCAAAGTTCATTGTTTTATTACAACTCCTTATGCGTAACTTTTTTTATCTCTAACGAATATCAAAAGAATTATATAATAACTGACTATATGCTCATAGGTCTTCTGTTTCCTCCTAGCCGCCAAGATTGTGAATTTCTTGAAACAGAGGCCTTTTCTAGTATTTCAGCATATAACATAGTGCCTGACACATAGGTGACATTAAAAAAAAAAGTTCCCTGAATAAAAGAATAGTAAATTTAAATTATATCAAAAGATATTTCTAAAAGTGGGAGCAACTGTAATAGCATGAAAAGTAAATAATTAAAAAAGCAGAAGAAAATAAGTAAGTCAGCCCTGATTTTTAGAACATGTGTCATTAAATGAACTAGAACCTGGAGAAAAGAATTTAGACTTCAAAAAGAAAAATAGTCTATTTTATAAAATTTGACCATGGCATGTTCTTCTAAATAAAGAGAGCCCTGGAACAATATTAGATGAAAATCTAGACCTGTAATCCAGTTTTAAATGGCATCCGTAGGGTTTTCAGGTTTGGAAAGTAGATCTTTACTGGTGCCTTCCAGGAACTATATATCATCCTACTTCTCAGTGATATTAAAAATTCTGACTAAAGATGATACAATGTTTGACCTGTCAAATTAGAAAAGATTCACAATGATAGTCTACAGACCTGGCAAAAGTACTCTTTGTGATTGGCACTTACTTTCCTACTAGTGGCTGCGTAAATTTTCACAGAGCGTTTGACAAGCGATTTGGCAGCATATGTTAACTTTTAAAATCTTCATCTATTTTGACTCACAAATTCCAATTTTAGGAAAATATACTAAGTTAGTATTTATAGATATAGTATAAAGTGGTTATATATTTGTATTATTCCTTTAATTTCAAAACCTGGTTTTATGTCCAAATAGAAGAGAATATGTAAACAGATTTCAGTAAAGCCATTTGAATATCATAGAGATACTAAAAATATATTTTTAGAGAATGTTTTAGCATGTAAAATTTTCATTGCATAATGTTAAGTGAAAAAACAACCAAGGTATCTGCCAGAGAAAGCAATGAATGTGCAAAATTTCTAGTGTAAACAATAATCCAGCAAAAACCATATAAACAATTAAATGGTTTGGTGATAACATCTTTGCTAAAAATAATTCCAATTTTAAAAACCATAGTTTATAACTTTTATTTAACTTGACCTTTAAATGCAATGGCAGCAAGCCACAAATTTAACTCAACAGCTACTCAGATGTTCACAGAAAATAATAAATATTTTATTTTTTGTCAATAACTAATCTGGCCTTCCGTCTAAGCTGACATATCACTGGTTATCGGGAGAGATAATTAAATGTCTAGTCTGCAGCCAACGATTTAACCAATCCTTTAGACAGTGTCTCCAATAGATGTCTTTTGGCAATTTCTCGTCCTCAAAGACATTTAGGTGATCGGAAGAATGGAAAAACTTAAGTACATTTGTGGTACAAAGTGTGAGCATCCCCTTCCCTAAGTCTTCATGTTTTTCCTTGAGTATATGCTGACTGACAACAGCTCAAGGACAATGGTCCCTGCTCCCTGGGACAGTCTCCTCTGCTGCCATTTATTGTTGAAGTGCGTGGCTCTATATTTTGCTTTTTCTTGGCTTGAGTGGTGTGTTCTCTCATCCTCCTTATTGGGTTTCACGTTGGCTCCAGGTAACAATATGGAGCCCCTCAGATCAAGCAGCACTTACATTTTTGCTTAGGCTTTAGTGTGTCTTTTTTATATACAGTATGTCTTTTATACAGACACACTATTCCATTACCCTACATTTGACAAGCCACCCAGACTCTGAGCTATTTCGGGGTCCTTCATATGACCTGTAGTCATATACTACAATAGATTAGGAAAGCTAACTTGGTGCTTTTCTCCCCTTGGCCTCACTCTTGCACCGAATTTATTTTAATGTGCCACAACCCAGGTTGATATTGCTCCTGGACTATCCAAAGGTACGTGGGCTTTTCTACAACTTCTTTACAGCTTATCTTTCTTACTCCTGACTCAATATTGTCTTAATGGCTTTAAAGCCCAGCTTGTTACTGATATGCTAATGAGGATGTTAAAAGGAAATGTAAAACAGGAATCTCCTGATAAAAATCAGAACAGCATTTGCTTCTGGTGATGGTGATGTTTGACTGAGAAGTTTCAGAAAGAAATTTTTAATAGGAATGTTTAACAAAAATATCATATAGTTTGATTGAGTGATAGTTACAGAGTATATAATTTTGTCAAAGTTGATCAAACTGTACACTTAAAATGTTATATCGCAATAAAAATATATTTAAGAAAAAGAAAATAAAAATTCTAAGGAAGGCATTATTTTTCTTCATGTTGTTATTTTGCCACGTAATTCTATACTGAATGTCAGAGGTCGAACTGACCCTCTTGATCTTTTAAAAGTTTCTTTTTAAATTTTACTGTGATCAAATATATACAACATAAAATTTTCCATTTGAACAATCTGTAAGTATATAATACAATGGCATTAATTACATTCACAATGTTCTGCAACCATCATCACTGCCAATTTCAAAAACTTTTCTATCATTCTAAACCGAAACTGCACCCATTAAGCAGTAACTTCCAATTCCCTCCTCCCTGGTAACCTCTGATCCACTTTCTGTCACTATGAATTTGCTTATTACAGATATTTCATGTAAGTGGGGTCATACAATATTTGTCCTTTTGTGTCTGTTTTTACTTACTTACATACTAAAGTTTTCAAGGTTTATTCATGTTTTGCACACATCGGAACTTTTTTTTTTTTTTAAACAGGCCATATTTTTTAGAATAGTTTTAAGCTCACAGGAAAACTGAGTGGATACCACACTGGTAAATTTGTTATATTTATGAGCCTACATTAACACATCATTATCTCCCGAAGCCCATAGTTTACATTATGGTTCGCTCCTAGTAGCTAGTGTACATTCTATGGGTTTAAGCAAATGTGCAATAACATGTATTTATCATTATAGTATCATACAGAATAGCTTCACTACCCTGTGCCCCAAGTACTCATCTTTCTCCCTCTAACTTCTGACAACCACTGATCTTTCTATTCCCTCCATAATTTTGCCTTTTCCAAAATATGTAGATAGAAGCATACAGTATACAGTCTTTTGAGATTGACTCCATGCACTTAAATTTTATCCATGTATTTTTAGGGCTTGATAATTTATTTCTTTTAACATTGAATAATAGTTCGCTGTCCATATGTACCACAGCTTATTTATCCAGTTGTCTACTGAAGGACATCTTGATTGCCCCTAAGTTTCGGCAATTATAAATACAACTGCTAATATCCATGTGCAGGTTGTTGTGTGGATATACGTTTTCAATTCACTTGGGTAAATACCAAGCAATGTGATGGCTGGATAGTACGGTAAGCATATGTTTGGTTTTGTAAGAAACTGCCAAACTGGTTTCCAAAGAGACTGTACCATATTGTTTTCCCATCCATGTCAGCCTGAATAAAGAGGTAAACTGAGGCAAACTCTGATTACCAAAAATTGAATTTATTTGGGAAAAGCAGATGAACTGCAGTTGGACAAATACATGCTGTAGCCGGCTCTAAGCAAACCCATCGAGGGTATGGGGCAGGCTGGATTTATGGGCAAGGAGTACAAAGAGGAGGAAGTACAGCCAGGTGTAAGCAGTCAGTTGATAGGCTTGAGGACAGGGTGAGATTTTTGGATGGTGTTCACTGGTCAGGGTATAAATCTCAGTCTTCTGTAAATCAGTAACTTAATAGAAATCAGTCTTTCAGTTCTTAAATTCCATTTCTCTAAGGGCAAATGTGGGAGGTTCTCCATTTCATATAGTCTGTTCCATTTTAAATTGAAATCCTTTCACACCAACGAGGAATGAAAGTTCTTATCACTCCACATCCTTGTTAGTATTCACAATTGTCAGTGTTTTGGATTTTGGTCATTTTAATAGGTGTGTAGTGGTATCTCATTGTTGTTTTAATTCACAATTTCCTAATGATATGTGATGTTGAGTATCTTGTCATGTTTATTTGCTGTCTGCATACCTTCTGTGGTGAGGTGGTTGTTCAGGACTTTAGCCCATTTTTTAATTGGGTTGTTTTTTTGTTGTTGAGTGTTAAGAGTTCTTTGCATATTTTGTATAACAGACTCACATATGACTTTTGCAAATACTTTCTATCAGTCTTACTCCATGTTTATGAAAAACAGGTAGATTAAAATGTTAAGAATTATAATCATTGGTGATGGAATTAGAGGTGACCCTTATTCACCTTTCACTTATTTTATTCCCAAAGTTTGTACAGTAAGCTTATATATTTTTATATAACAAGGACAACAAAACCAATAACTATTGTTTGCCAAATACAGTTGTACTTAACTTTCACCAGAAACAGCAATGATGTGGGAAAACAGTTTAAAAACAACAGCATCTTGAAAACTAGGAACATAAATGACAACCAACCTATTGTCAGAATCTGGGAGAAATATTATTTCCAGTAAGTGCAAGGCAAATTGGATTAGAACAAAAATTGGTTCTCCCAGTTTATAATGCCAAAACCAGATAGAAATGGATTAAATAACTCAAATTTCCCTGCTCTCACATGAAGCCATATCATGAATAACTCAAACAGGGTTGGTTCTTGTCTAGGTGTATTCAGAGATTCTACGGTCCTTTCCAATTATTTTCAAATTATGAACTGAGTGTTCAGAAAGTATCACACATCTCTGAGTCGCACACCCTGGCATGACATCTATCCATATCTATTCACAATGGTCAATAATGTAATCAGTTTGTACTTATGTAGTGAAATCTTCATTAAAACCCCAAAACAGAGACTTCAAAGAGCTACCAGGTTGGCGAACACGGGGGTGGGGGTGGGGGGCTCGGACAGTGCCTAGGGAAGGCATGAAAGTTCCATACTCCATTTTCATGCATTACCCCTGAGCATCCTTTTCATCTGGCTGTTTCTGAGCTCTAACTTTTTATAGTAAACTCATAATCTAGTCAGTAATATGACTAAGTTCTGTGAGCTTCTCTAACAAATTAATGAAAGCCAAGGAGGGCACTGTGGGAAACTCTGATCTATAGCAAGTAGGTTGGTGACGACCCAGACTTATGCCTGGTGTCTGAAGCAGGGGGGAAGGCATTCTTATAGGGCTGAATGCTTAACCAGTGGAACTGACGCTATCTATGGGTAGACAGAGTTAAAATTCAGTTGAATTGTAGGATACCCGACTAGTTCAAGAATCGTTTGGTGTCATGTGCGAAGATTCCCTCAAACTCCTCACCTCCCCCACACACATTGGCATTGAGTTCCAAAACTCAAAGCGGTATAAAAGTAGCTTTCAGCTCTGGCTGCTGTAGCTCAGTGGATTGAGGACTGGCCTGTGAACCAAATGGCCACTGGTTGGATTTCCCTGTAGGGCACATGCCTGGGTTGTGGGCCACATCCCCAGTAGGGGGTGCTTGAGAGGCAACTGCACATAGATATTTCTCTCCCTCTCTCTCTCCCTTCCTCTCTTTCTAAAAACAAAATAAATAAATAAATAAATAAAATTTTTAAGTAGCTTTCGGTAGGAGAAAAAATGTAGGGAAAGAAATACAAGAGTTCAGGGAAAAGTTTATGAGATAGACTTGATAGGATATAGTCACTGAATATATGGTACAAGAGAAGGGAATCGAAGGTAACTCCCACATTTGGGCCGAGATGTAGTAGAAGGATAAAAAAACAGAGCTAGAGGCTCATTTCTCAGAGTTTCAGAGAGGTTTTTTTTTTTTCATTTTTATTTGCAGTCCTTACTTTGAAGATCCAGGAGGCTAGGGAAATTGATCAAGCAATAGATATGCTGTACTTGGAATACTTCCTCCCTCTGTCTCTCTTCCTTTGCTCCTTCTTCCTTTAAGAAAAGTCCATTTATGGACATTTTATAAGAACATTTGCTATGAGAGTTCTGTTTGGTTACATCACCAGTGCCTCAGTAATTTCCAGGAATGGAAACAGCTTATATTATTTCCAATATCCTTTTTAGTTACCACACAAATACACTTTCTTTGTTTTCAATACTTTTTATGCAATGACAGACTTAAAAAAAAACACTTGAAAGTACAGTACGAATAGGTTTTTCCCCCAAATTATTTCAGAATAAATAAGTAGTTGATCTGATATCTCATTATTCAAATTTTCTTAAGAATTTGTTTCTCATAATCCTTTCTCTTATATAACCAAAATAAGTCCATCAAAATAAGAAAATTGTCCTAAATTTCTAGCACAATAAAATATTCTCTGCTTACGCTCCACTTCTCTGCCCAAGGCCTGAAGTCGACCATCTTCAAGTGCCCTTGATTCCTTTTTCATGAGGAATGGTATTTGGAGCCAATACCTAGGCAATATGCATACTCCTAAAACATCTTGGTAGACAGAAGCTGAGAAATAAATATAAGTGCACCCATGTGCACATGTGTGCACATGAGCACACACAAGATTACACACAATTACATTCATTCTGGCTACATATCTACGTGTAGAACCCTGGAAACTGATATTCCAGCACTTCCATTTACAATCTAATACTATGGTGTGCATTTTTATTTTCTTCCTCTGGATATTTGTTCACTTTCTCTGATAGTAAAAAATGTTGGTTCCCATTTATATTTATTTATTTGGTCTTTGTTACTTTATGTAATCAGTCCCCCAGGTTGGCCTCTGCCTTCTACTTCTTGTGGATTCCCTTCCTGTACTGCTTGGGATCTGATACTCTCCTCTTGGTTACTGTGTGTCTTCCTCCTCCCTGGTCCACAGCCTGATCACCTATATTTCTCTACCCCACTTAATGGCCTAACGACTAAATTGTTCAGAGAGTGAAGGGGATGGAAATAGAGAGGAAACAGGAAAAGCATAGGAAGGAAAAGCATAGGAAGGATATATTTGTGTAAAGTTTTAAGCATCAATTTGTCTGCTGAGCATATATAGCAATGGTTAAAATACATTGGTGGGTAATATCAATTTGTGGTTCAGAATAAAATTCCCATTATCTAAATTTTGGCATAAAAGTAATTATAAAAACATTTAGTCCCTCACACTATGCTCTTAATTCAGACATAACTATAACTAGCAAAAATTATGGTCACGGTTCCTGTACTACATGAAGGTTGAAATATTAAACTCATAGCAGTAATTCTTTCCTTTCTCCTTCTCACCCTTGTATTAGATTTTTTTGACCTGCTTCCACTCCCAGAAACAAGTGGTGAGATAGTAGTGGGATACTAGTTTGGAGATGGTGGAGGTGGTGTGTGTGTGTGTGTGTGTGTGTGTGTGTGTGAGGGGGGGGGCAGGAGGGGGGAGAGAGGAAGAGAGAGAGTTAGTTTTCTACTGGGCCCATTACATTCTGGGAAATGTGTTCTCTATGTAATATACTAAGGGTAAGTGTATGAGCGTCTGTTTACTTGCATACATTACTCCTTCTGGTAAAAGCACCTGGTTTCTCTTGAGACCAAAAGTCATTCACTCTCAGTCCATGAATTTTGATGTAGCTTATTTTAAGTGCACATACTTCCAGCCATTTGAAGCATTGCATCTCCTTACCATAGTGATTGTTTCAGAGATTGCTACAAAATCTAAGCCAGAACAATCAAAGCCTGAGACTTAATTCTTAGACCTTTTTTTGGAGCTAATAGAGGGAAAAATGTTCTTTTTATTTTTCTGAGCATGCTGAGAAGTGGAATATAAGGCCAAAGCAAGCTGATGACACCTATTTTGCCATATTGAAAGAATCTGCATGAAAATAGAGCCACGACATGAGAAAGACAAGCCAAGAAAAGCCTCGTAAACAGACTCAATGTAATTTAAACTTTTGGAGATTATATATATCTATGTATGTATATATATATATATGTATACATATATATACACACACACACACACACATATGTGCTCTTTAGGGGTTTTTAATGTGTTCCGTAAATGTTCACTTATTTTACAAGCAGAAATATAAATATTTCTTATATATATACAAAATATGAAATAAAGCCTTATTCCAGCTGGACAACGATTAGGAGCTCATTTTATGGAAATTTAACAAAGAAAATGATCCATACATATATTACCTTACATTATGGTTCTCTGCATCTAAAGAGTCTCCAGAAACTGCTATTTTCCATACATAACAATCAAAAGATTTTATTTTTGGAAACAATAAAGTGAAACTTTTATTTTTTTCTCAGCACCTTTTATTAAAGAACTATTTCAGTACAGAAGTTTACTGTGTGATTAGGAATAGAAAAATTACAAGTCAGTGGGAAATGAGTCTAGGCTGCCAGAGTGTTACATGTAGTAATTCTGTTGACTTATCTATTCACATAGCTCCCTTCCTCATTTCCTTCCTTCACGTCTCTGCTCAAATGTTAGCTGTTAGGAGACCTTTCCTCACAAACTTTCATCCTCTATTTCTGCTTTGTTTTATTTATTAGTATTTATCAAAATCCAGAATATTACATAAATAATTATTTTAATTGCCTTTCTTACTACTAGAAAGTAAATTTCATAAAATCAGAAAAGTTTTGTTCCGATTTTATTTTCTCTGTCTCTAGTGCTTTAAAGAGTGCCAGGCACATTATAGATGAACAATCAATATTTGTTGAGTGAACAAACAATATTGGGGTTAGTAAGGAGGAAGCAAGTCCCCAGGATGTTTCAGCTGTTCCAAGACACTGTGCAATAAACTGATCTGTAGCCCTGGAGTTGGTTCCCTCAAGATTCCACCTTCACCTTTTCAGTTATCCTGTTGACAATCTAGGTAATAAACACATATATGACCATATTGTAATTTAAGAGCTGTCCCCTGGAGACATTATAGAGAAGCAACCATTTAAAATCCATGTTCCTATGGGTCAGGACTCGAGTTCAACTTTTCTAGTCATTTCCTATACCAACATCTGGCTGGCTACACATCTTTGCCCATTGACCTCTTTAGTGTCCATTCAATCCTAATAACGACCTGTTGAAGTACTGAAGTTCTCATAACATAATTTACGCCAAATACAACTTATCCTTGATCTGGGGAAGTGGCCTTTATGTGTCCTTAGCAATATGTTATTAAAATACATGCTCTCCAGCATCCATATGCCATGGTACTTTGAGCCTTACATTTGGCATCTGGGCCTTCAGCTCTCCATGTCATTGCTCTGCTTCTTTTTTGTAATGTCTTCTGGTGGGTGAAGGGAGAATTGTGAGAGACCAGGCTATACACATTTCAGTGACCATCTCCACTAAAGATGGTCATCACAGCAATCATGAATGATTGTCTTATTTATAAAAATAAATTTTGTTTTTAGTGGGTAGAGAAAAGGACAACCTTTTCCAGATTATATGAACTCTAACAGCCAATGATAAGGTTTAAAGAGGAGACTAGAAAGATGTTTTAGCAAACACTGTGTTTATTATTCAATACATATATAATGCATGACAACAATAGGTCAAGGAATAACTAAAAAAAAATCAAATGATTCAACAGTAAATGATAGCTCTTATAAATTTATATTCTAGGGAGTGTTTTACAAATATATACTATCAAGGTGGTAGTGAGTGCTAAAATAAAAAATAAATCGATTTAGAAAGATTAAAGGTGGAAAGAGAACTAACTGTCACAGGGTTGGGATATAGAAGTCTATTTTATGCAGATGGTTGAGACAGGCCCTCTAATAATATAACAACAATATGGTAGAGATGCAGAAGTAGTAAAGATGGTAGCCAAAGGAATATGTAGGGTAAGATTATTTCAGGCAGAGGTTACAGACATCATAGAGGAGAGTGATGAACATAGAGAATATTGGTGTGGCTGGAGAAGAACAAGTTGAGGAAGAGCAGGAAAAGATAGGATCAGAGGGGTGTTTGAGAAAATAGGATGAGCCAAAGATTATTCCAAGAATTTTTCCTTGGGCATCTGGAGAATGGAGTTACTATATAATGGGATAGTTGGGACTAGGAGAGAAACAGTTTTGAATAAGTAAGGAGAGAATAGATATTTCATCTCTAGTCATGTTAAGTTGGAGGTGCCTATTAGACATCCACGTAGAGATGCCAAGTAAGCAGTTGCATAAAGGAATCTAGAGTTTTGATCTGAGGTCCAAATTGAAGATATAAATTCAGTAGTCTTCATAATACAGAGGGGACTTCAAATCATGAAAATGGATTAGACCACCAAAAAAGAAAGTATATGGAAAGAGAATTGACCCTAGAGCTGGGAAATTCAAATGTTTAGAAGTCTGATAAGTATGCCACAACCAGGAAGAGAGACTGGAGAGGTCTAGCCAATAAGGTAAGAAGAAAACCAAGAGAAAATTAAGATGCAGAAGCCAAGCGCAGAAAGCATTTCAAGAAAATGGGATTAAGGAATATGTTCTTCCACTCAGTGGGTTGTCTTTTCATTCTGTTGATGGTTTCCTTTGCTGTGCAAAAAATTTTTAGTTTATGTAATCCCATTTGTTTATTCTTTCTCTTGTTTCCCTTGCCTGAGGAGATAATGAGAAAAAATATTGCCACGAACAACGTCCAAGATATTACTGTCTATATTTTCTTCTAAGGATTTTCCAAAATTTATAAAGAACTTATAAAACTCAACACCAAAAAAACAAAACAAAACAAATAATCCAATTAAAACTGGGCAAAGGACCTGAAAAGACACTTATTCAAAGAGGACATACAGATGGCCAATAGACATATGAAAAGATTCTCAACACCACTAATCATTAGAAAAAATGCAAATTAAAACCACAATCAGATATCCCTTTATGCCTGTCAGAATGGCTATCATCAATAAATCAACAAACTATATGTCCTGGAGAGGATGTAGGGAAAGGGTCTCCATTCTGCAGTGTTGGTGGGAATGCAGACTGGTGAAGCCACTGAGGGAAGCAGTATAGAGATACCTCAAAAAGTTAAAAATGGATCTGCCTTTTGACCCAGCTATCCCACTTCTGGGAATATATCTGAAGAAACCCAAAACACTAATTTGAAAGAACATAAGTGCCCCTATGTTCACTGCAGTGTTCTTTACAATAGCCAAGATTTGGAAGCAGCCCAACTGTCCATCAGTAGATGAGTGGATAATATAGCTATGGTACATTTACTCACTGGAATACTACTTGGTCATAAAAAAGAAGAAAAGTTTACCCTTTGTAATAGCATGGATGGACCTGGACAACATTATGCTAAGTGAAATAAGCCACCAGAGAAAGACAAATACCATATGATTTCACTTATATGTAGAATCTAATGAACAAACTGAACTAACAAGCAAAACAGAGACAGAGGCATAAATAGAGAGCAAGCTGACAGCTCTGGGGCTTGGGGTTTGGGGTTGGAGGGATTGAGCAAAATGGAAAAAAGAACTCATGGACATGACCAATAGTGTGGTTATTGTGGTAGGGAAGAGGATTGGTTGAGGTGGAAGAGGGTATAGGGATATAAATGGTATTGGAAAAAATAAAATTAAAATGGACTATAAATCATATAAAACAAAAAAAAAGAAAAAGTGGCACTAACTAACTGTCTAATGTTGGTTATATTTTACACAAAAAGAGAACTGAGCTCATCATTGTGGAAGTCACTGACTCCAAGAATATTGTTAGTGAATTTATAGGGACAGAAACTTGGGTTGGAGTAATTTCAAGAGGGAATAAAAGAAGAGGAACTGAAGAGGGACCACTACTATTAACAATTACTTTAAAAATTTGCTATAAAGTGGAGTGGTAGCTGAATGGCATGTGGGGGTTAAGGAATTTTGTTTTATGTTAAGATAAAAAAGTATAGTAGTACTTGTAAAGACATACACATATATAATAATATATAAGTAATATATATGTGTGTGTGTGTGTGTGTGTGTATATAACTTGTAGATACTTGTTAGAATAGAAAAATGATGATTCAGAAGACTAAGAACAGTGACACATATGGAGGTAAAATTTTTAACTATGTGAAAGGGACTTTAGGGCCCCAAAAAAGAGTGTGGCCTTATATGCAATCATATAGATTTCACCTAGAAAAAGTGACAGGAATTTAGGTATATGCATTCAGATGAAGATTGGTAGTATATTTGGTAATCGGTGCACATAAAATTCATTTCCTGATTGTTTCTAAGCAGTCAGGAAACTAAGATGTGATGTCCTCAACTAAGAGTGAAAAATAGGAGGAGGTGTTGGGAATTTGAGGAGAGAGCTAAGGTAACCATATTTACCTGCCTGTGGGAGCGCAGGTAGGGGGGGGAAGAGAGAGAGAGAGAGAGAGAGAGAGAGAGAGATTGAGAGAGAGGGACTTTCCTTTTTCCAGAGAATTGTGCTGGAATGGTTTCAGAAGTACCATGGTCTTACTTGAAGTTTGTGGTGATGAATTTGATATGAGACTAGCAATATGGTTTTTTTTAGGTCAAATTTAGATATTCCAGTGTATTTTATTATTCAACCATGTTCACAAAGGCCACAGCTTCTTCACCAGCATGAACACTGGTCACACAGCCCTCATTCTTCCCCCTCCACACTGATTGAGATATGTCTGTTTGCTAGGAGGTAACACCAATAACAGTGAGGGAAGAAAAATAATATAGTTGAAGAAGCTCTAATAACAAATCCTGACAACACCAAATGCTGACAGAGATATAGTGCACCAAGAACTCTAATTCACTGCTGATGGGAATGTAAAATGGAATTCACTCTGGAAGACAGTTTGGCAATTTCTTGCAAAACTAAACATACTCTAACTACATGATCCAGCAATCACACTCTGTGGTATTTACCCCAAATGAATTGATAAATTATGTTCGCACAAAAACCTGTACATGGATATTTATAACAGCTTTATTTTAATTGCCAAAACCTGGAAGCAATCAAGATGTCCTTCAGTAGGTGAATGGAAAATAAACTGTGATATATCCAGACAATGGAATTCAATGCTAAAAAGAAATGAATTATGAAGCCATAAAAAGACATGGAAGAAACTTAAGTAAAAAAAGCCAATCTGAAAAGGCTACATACCATAGGATTTCGGCTACGTGAGATTCCAGGAAAAAAAGACAAAACTATGGATACGGTAAAAAGATTAATGTCTGCAAGTATTTAGGAGGGAGGAATGAACAGGCAGAGTACAAAGGCGTTTCAGAGCAGCAAAATTGTTTATATGACATGAAAATTGTAGATATATGTCATCATATACTTGTCCAAACCCATAGGATGTACACCACCCAGAGTGAAGCATAATGTAAACTGTGGACTTCAAATGATAAGGATGTGTCGGTGTAGGTTTACTGACTATAACAAACGTACCACTCTGGTTTATGATATTGCTAGTGGGGAAGGCTGTGCGTGAGGAAAGGGTTTATATGAGAACTCTTTGTATTTCCCTTCAAATTTTCTATGCACTTTAAACTACTCTAAAAGTTAAATTTGTTTAAAAATATACATATCCCTTCCTATTTGGCCTTCTGCAGTGTTTCCAATTTTGCTATTGAATATTATTTATTAAAGTTAAAGCATAGCTTCTCTGGAAGCCTCCAAATGAAAGTAAACGCCATGGAGAGGGTTTAAAAATTACAAGTAGAAAATTTTATACACATAAGATTAGCTACATTACCAGTTACATAGGAAAGATTTTAAACACCCTCATTGTTAGTCTATTTTCTTGGATTCTTTCAGTTTCTCATTTTGTACATTGAGGACAGATGATATGATGCTGTTTATCTACCAGGCTATCCAGGTTCACTTTTTTACCCCTACTTTTCCTTTGCTTTAAAAAACTGAAAGGGCCTAGAAGACATTTTGAATTGGAATCCAGACTTCACACTCTACTTACAGGCAGCTCAAAAAAGCATTTTGTATGGCTTTATTATTTTTTTATTCACAAAAAAAAAAATCAGAGTTCCCTGACCACTGTGTATTTCCTATTGATTTTTTTTTTTAAGTGTAGAGAACTGGAGTTTTTTATTGTTATTCTATTATGGTTGTCCCAGTTTTTCTCCCTTCACCGTCCTCCACCCAGCCCAACCCCTGCTCCCACAGTCAATCCCCACCACCATTGTCCAGGTCAATGGGTCATTCACACATGTTCTTTGATTAGTCCCTTGCCCTTTGTTCCATTATTATCCCCCTCCAAACCCCGGTCTGGTCACTGTCAGTCTGTTCCTTTTCTATGCCTCTGATTCTTGCTCATTAGTTTATTTTATTCATTACATTGCTCTTATAAGTGAGGTCATATGGTATTTGTCTTTCACTGACTTGCTTATTTCACTCAGCATAATGCTCTCCAGTTCCACCCATGCTGTCCTAAAGGGATTCCTTCTTTCTTCCTGCTGCATAGTATTCTGTTGTGTAAATACACCACCCTTTTTGTTGTCCATTCATTTACTCATGGGCCCTTAGGCTGTTTCCAGCACTTGGGTATTATAAACAGTGCTGCTATGAACAAAGGAGTGCATAGGTTCTTCTGAATTGGTGACTCAGGATTCTTAAGGCATATTCATTCCCAGGAGTGGAATCACTGGGTCAAAAATCAGTTCCATTTTTAGTTTTGGGAGGACATTCCATACTGTTTTCCATGGTGGCTGCACCAGTCTGCATTCCCACCAACAATGCACTAGGGTTCTCTTTTCTCCATATCCTCACCAGCACTTGTTGTTTGTTGATTTATTAATGAAGGCCATTCTGACAGGTATCAGGTGATATTTCACTGTGGTTTTAATCTGCAGCTCTCTGATGGCTAGAGATGTTGAACATTTTTTCACATGTCTATGGTCCATCTGAATGCTGTTCTTAGAGAAGTGTCTATTCAGGTCCTTTGCCCATTTTTTAATTGGATTGTTTGTCTTCCTGGAGTGGTGTCAGATGAGTTCTTTTTTTTTTTTTGTATATTTTATTGACTATGCTATTACAGTTGTCCCATTTTTTTCCTCCCTTTATCCCCTCCACCCTGCACTCCATCCCATCATCCCCACACCTTAGTCCATGTCCATGAGCTGCACATGCCAGTTCTTTGGTTTCTTAATTTCCCACACTACTCCCAACCTCCCCCATCCACATTTTTTTTTTGGTCAACATTTTCCTGCCACCACTTTCCCCAGCCCCACCCACCCCCACTTCCCGCCCTCAATCCTTCCCCCATTTAGCTCTGTTGATGGATTCCTTATGCATGTTTCCTCATGACCCTTCCCCTTCCTTTTACCTGTCATCCACCTCCCTCCTCCACTCTGGTTACTATCAGTTTGTTTTTTATTTCAGTGTTGCTGGTTATAATTTGCTTGTTTGTTTTGTTGATTGGGTTCCACTTATAGGTGAGATCATAGGTATCTGTCTTTCACAGCCTGGTTTATTTCACTCAGCATAATGCTCTCCAGTTCCATCCATGCTGCTGTGAAGGGTAGCAGCTGCTTCTTCTTTTATGCTGTGTAATATTCCATTCTATAAATGTACCATAGTTTTTTGATCCATTCATTTACTGTTGCTTCCAATTCCTGGCTATTGTAAATTGTGCTGCTATGAACATTGGGGTGTATAGGTTTTTTGAATTGGTGTTTCAGGGCTCTTAGGGTATAATCCCAGCAGTGGAATTGCTGGGTCGAAAGGCAGTTCCATTTTTAGTTTTTTGAGGACATTCCATACTGTTTTCCACAGTGGCTGCACCAGTCTGCATTCCCACCAACAGTGCGCTAGAATTCCCTTTTCTCCACTTCCTGACAAGCACTTGTTATTTGTTGATTTATGATGGTCATTCTGACTGGTGTGAAGTGGTATCTCTTTCTATGAGGCCAGCACCATCCTAATCCCAAAATCAGATAAAGACACAACAAAGAAAGAAAACTATAGGCAATATTGCTGATGAATATAGATGCTAAAATCCTCAACAAAATATTGGCAAACTTCATCCAGCAATACATTAAAAAGATCATACACCATGATCAAGTGGAATTCATACCAGGGCTGCAAGGATGGTACAATATTCACAAATCAATAAATGTAATACATCACATAGACAAAAGAAAAGACAAAAATCACATGATCATATCAACAGATGCGAAGAAAGCATTTGATAAAATACAGCACTCATTTATGATAAAAACACTCAGCACAGTGGGAGTAAAGGGGGCATACCTCAACATAATAAAGGCTATATATGAGAAACCTGCATCCAAGATTATACCGAACGGGCAAAAACTAAAAGCTTTCCCACTAAGATCGGGAACAAGACAAGGATGCCCGCTTTCACCACTTCTATTCAACATAGAAGTCCTAGCCATAGCTATCAGGCAAGACAAAGAAATAAAAGGCATCCAAATTGGAAAGGAGGAAGTGAAACTGTCATTGTTTGCAGATGACATGATAGTGTACATAGAAAACCTGATAGACTCCATCAAAAAACTACTTGGTCTAATAAATGAATTTGGCAAAACATCAGGATACAAAGTTAATATTCAGAAATCATGAGTTCTTTATATATTTTGGAGATCAAATCCTTTTCTGAGGTATCATTGGAAAATATGTTTTCCCATATGGTTGGCTCCATTTTCATTTTGCTGATGTTTTCTTTAACCATGAAGAAGCTTTTTAATTTGAAGTAGTCCCATTTGTTTATTTTGAAAGTGATTTTATTTCCCTTGCCTTAGGGGACATATCAGCAAAAATATTCCTACATGGAATATCTGAAATTTTACTGCCTATGTTTTCCCCTAGGACTTTTATGACTTATATTAAGTCTTTTATCCATTTTCAGTTTACTCTGGTATATGGTATGGTTTGGTGGTCTAGCTTCATTTTTTATCATGTGCCAGTCCAGTCCTCCCAACACCATTTATTAAAGAGGCTATCTTTACTCATTGTATTTTTGTGCCCCTTTTGTCAAATTTTAAGTGAGCATAGAGACACGGGTTTACTTCTAGGCTCTCTATGCTGTTCCCTTGATCTATGTGTCTGTTCTTACGCCAGTATCAGGTTGTTTTGATTAAAGTGGCCTTGTAGTATAGTTCGATGTCAGGTATTGTGACACCTCTGAATTTATTCTTTTTTCTCGAGATTGCTGAAGCTATTGGGGCTCTTTTGTCTACATAAATTTTTGGAGAACTTTTTCTAGATCAGTGAAATATGACATTGGTATTTTAATAAGGATTGCATTGAATCTATAGATTGTTTTGGGTAATATACACATTTTATTGATGTTAATTCTTCTAATCCATGAACATGGTATATGCTTCCATTTATTTTTATCATCCTTAATTTTTTTCTTCAGTGTTCTGTAGTTTTCTGAGTACAGGACCTTTTCCTCCTTGGTTAAGTTTATTGCTAGGTACTTTATTTTTCTTGTTGCTATAGTGAATGGGATTTTTCCCTAGTTTCTACTTTTAATATTTCATTGTTAGTATGCCAAAATGTCTTTGATTTATGAATATTGACTTTGTGTTCTGTTACTTTGCTAGATTCACTTATTAGGAGAAGTAGTTTTTTGGTGGAGACTATAGGGTTTTTATATACACTATCATGTCATCTGCAAATAATGACTGTTTTACTTCCTCTTTTCCTATCTGGATGCCTTTTATTTCCTTTTCTTGTCAGAATGAGAAAAACAGAAAAGAAAGAAATTTGTTCTTGGAACATGTCTTATTTTTGTTCTTTTTAAGATTTCCTATCTTCTTAAGGAGTAGATTTTAAAAGACAAAACAAAACAATAGAATAAAAGAAAAAGCATGATCACTAAAAGAGAATAGTGTAAGTTTTAAAAAACCAGGCTCAGAGAAAAAATAATTAGTAAGGGCATCAGGAGACATATAAAACAGCAAAGTTATAACAGGTTACTATTAGCAAAAGATATAAAGGGAAACATTCCAGAGATTAGAAGTGATTACAAAGTCAAAGCACGCAATGGGAAGGGCAGTCTTGCCGCTTTCCAGGGACAGGAGAATAAGCAGAATGAGTCAAGGTGAAGGTTGAATTTCTTAATAGCTACTTTCCCTCAGTCATTGACAACAATTATAATAGAAACAGGATACAGAGGGCAATAAGAGTTAATGAGAAAAACATGTAACTGGGCAAAATTTAAATCATATTTTGTTTAAAAAAATCTAAGTAACTTGGAATGTATTCAAATTTGCAGAGTGTATGATATCCACTATAGAATACAAATGTTTAGAAAGGTAAATCTAGAAAGAGAATCATTATAACACATTCTATAAAACTGTACTTAATTTTTTAACTTTTCCTTTTTTTAAATTATAAAACTTTGACATGAGCCTTGTAAAAATATAGTATAAAATAATAACTGTTCTCCTGGCTGGTATAGCTCAGTGGATTGAGCATTGGCTTAGGAACCAAGGGTCTCAGGTTTGATCCCCAGTCAGGGCAAATGTCTGGGTTGTGGGCCAGGTCCCCAGTGGTGGGTGGGTGAGAGGTAACCATACACTGATGCATCTCTCCCTCTTTTTATCCCTCCCTTGCCCTCTGTCTAAAAATAAGATAAATAAAATCTTTAAAATTTTTTCAATATTAAAAAATAGTAATAATAACTTTTCTTTATTATCTAACTTTCTTTAAATAATTTTACCCCCTAAACAATTGCACTGTCTAATCCTTAGGTAACCATTATTGACAGTTTAGTGAGTATACTTCTAGATTTGTTTTGAAGTCTTAGATACATGCCATGAATATGCATAGGTATTATATATATTTCCATTCAAACATTCAGGTGTAAAAGAAAAGTAACTTTCATTTTCTGTAATTGAACTAAAATTGTATAAGGTGTCTCAGTTAGAAACCTAATCTGCATTTGTTCTTGATATCTTTTATATCTTACTTACCCTTTTTTCTGGGTAGTGCCCTAGGTCTTGGAGCCTTCTGTAGTGGCAAGGTATCAAGAGCGGACCTGTGTGCTGTCACCTGAGCATACCTATATGCCACGAACAACCCTAATTCTCATTCAGACTGCCTTTTATTTCACTGAAATCTTTTCCATGCCTTCTCTCATGTCCAATTCCAAGGTCTCTCCATTTCCACTTGTTTTCTATGTCGCAGCTCCTGGTTTGGAGTACATATCCCACCTAAATAAATGCCATCATCTTTAGTAATTTTCTTGCTACCTTGCTTTTCCCTACAGTGTGATTTATATATCAAAGTGATTATTAAAGCATGAGAAAAATTATGTGAATCCTCTGCTTAAACTCCTCCACTGGATTTCTACTTCAGCCAGAGTACAAATTAAACACTCATAGTGATCTACAAGGTCCCAGTGATCTGGGCTCTTTACCTGTATGACTCACCTTCTCCTGCTCTCCACTTGCACATTCTGCTCCAGACACACTAGTCTCTTAATTCTGTGAACACACCAGGCATGTTTTCCACCTTAAGGTAGTTCTACTATCTCTTTATTCCTTCTGCTTACAATGCTTTTCACACAGATATCTTTAAAGTGTTCATTCTAAAGTCACCTTTTCACTGAGGTGAACCATAGTTCCACAATCTAAAATTTCTTGTTCTATACTTCATCTGCCCTTAGAAGTTTCACATAATATAACAAGCATTTTATATTTTACCATGCTTACTCTGTTTCCAACTCTACAGTGTAAACTCCAGGAAAGCAAGTGATTTTAATCATTACTGTTAATGGATGGTTGGTGACAATGCAAGGCCGACAGGAATCCCTAATTTGAGATGCAGTGAAGATGAAAATTATTCAGTGCAAAAAGTTCGATTATGAAGCAGCACAGCTGTGGAACAATGCAGCTGTGAGGGGTGTCTCTGATGTGAGATGGCCCTGAAATGAGGTGACCCTAGGGTGAGTCCCCTCTGTGGCTACACAGCTCTGCTCTAGTGCACCCAACTCAGCCTTGCTCCACTCTAGCGAGACATCTTCCATCTTCAGCCCCAGGCAGAGAAAAGCAGTCTTCAGGGGAAAGGGAAAGTGAGATCTCTGAGGCAGAGGGGAGCTGACTTATAGAGAGAGGACCCCACCCCTGGTCCCTGACTGGTCCATCCTCACGGAAATGAGGACTCCAAATCCTCACAGTTTGATTGATCCCAAAAGCACTGTCCTGATTGGTTAGAATGAAGCTGTTCTGATTGGCGGGTGAAGCTGCTAATGAGGATATAGCAGCATAGCTCCCATTGGACTGGGGAAGTCTCAGTTCTGCTGGCTGAAACAGGATTCCAGGAAATCCTTTATAAGGGTTGGCTCAGGTGACAGAAGGACAGTTCAGTAGGCGGGTTAGGCAGCTCAGTACAGACTTTTCCATGAAGTGCAGTTTGCATGAGAGTCCCCTATTATAAATAAATAGCTGCTATGCTCTGTTTATAAATTTGAGCCCAGTTGCCCACCAGGACCCCTTCTTGGGGATGTCTTTTCTTTCTAGGGGTTGACATTACCATCGTCTAGGTCTCTATTAATGTGTTTGACATATAGAAGGCCTTCAATAAGCATACTTTAAATGAATGAACTAATGAATGAATGAATGAATGGAAATTTACTACTGCTCCAATCCTATCTGGAGGCCATAAAAATGCTTCAAATTTGTCTCAGACTTGTTTCTTACCCTAAATAGTATTTTCTTTACTGCCACACTCTATCGAGCAGAAGAAATTAATAAGACATTGTTTCTTTTGGGAATGTTCTTGGAAATGGCTAAAGATCATATCTATTCATGATCTTTATTTTTATCACAAAGAAATGAATAGTAGATAGTTAGTCTCATGGGATCAGAGAAAAAAAGATGCAGATATAAGAGACAGAAGTTGGAAAACTGATTCTAGTTATTATGGCTGTTTCTATTAAAACATTTATTATACTCAGAAGCTTAGCAGGCAATGTGGATAAGATACTAAGCCAAATACCTCTGAAAATTATAGTGGTTTTTTTGGTTTGTTTTTACATTTTTGTACTGGCGAAGACTTAAATTTAAAGTTCTTCAGCACTTTATAGATACTGTTCTATTGATATCTGGCCTTTCACATATCTAATGAGAACTTTTCAGTTATTCAAATCATTGCCCTCCTATATATAATGTGCCATTTTTTTCCTAAATACTTTCAAATTCATTCTTTATTTTTGGCGACCAGTAGTTTGATATGATATGCTTAGACAATATTTAATTTAAGTTTATACTGTTGGGGGTTTAATGAGTTTCTTAAAATTATAAATTTGGTCTGTAAAAAATTTTTTTGTTTTTGTTTTGATTTTTACACCAGTTCATCAACTATTAATTCTTTTCTTTTACTGTGGATCCAAATACTCATATGTAACTTTTGTTAAGACTATTTTTAAATCCTTGAGGTCCTGTTAATTTGTGTGTGTGTGTGTGTGTGTGTGTATATATATATATATTTTATTTATTTATTTATTTATTTATTTATTTATTTATTTATTTATTTATTTATTACGGTTGTCCCCCATTACCCCCCTGCCCTGCCCCCCACCCTCCCATAGTCAATCCCCATCCAGTTGTCTATGTCCATGGACCCTTCATACTTGTCTTTTAACTAGGACCCTCCCCTTCAGTTAATTTTTTAAACTCTGTTTCTCTCTTGTTTCTCTATTGAATAATAATGTCTTTGGAACTATTATTAACTCTACAGACTTACTCATAATTTTCACTCTCCTGTTAGGTTTACCTAGAGGATTTTTAAATTTTAGGTATTATAATTTATATTTTTAAAGTTTTCTAAATAAAATAATTTTTATTTTTTAATCTTTTTCTTTTTATTTATTGTTGGAAAATTTATTTATTTTTAAAATTTTATTGTGTTTTTTGCACTACCATTTAAACCCCTCATACTTCCCTTCCACCCAGCAATCACCACACTGTTGTCCATGTCCATGAGTCCTTTTTCCATTTTGCACAGTCCCTCCTACCCCTAATCTCCCCACCCCATCCTTAGCTGTCATCCTACTCTCTATCTGTGAGACTGTCTGCATTTTGCATGTTCATTAGATTTGCTCATTAGATTCCACATATGAGTGAAATGATGTGGTACTTGTCTTTCTCTGGCTGGCTTATTTCAGTTAGCATAATGTTTTCGAGGTTCATCCATGCTGTCAAAAGGGTAAAATTTCCTTCTTTCTTATGGCTGAGTAGTATTCCACCGTGTAAATGTCCCATCGTTGTTTTATCCACTCATCTACTGATGGACACTTGGGTTGTTTCCATATCTTGGCAATTGTAAATAATGTTGCAATGAACGTGGAAGTGCTTATATTCTTTCAAATTAGTGTTTTGGATTTCTTCAGATATATTCTCAGAAGTAGCATAGCTGGGTCAAAAGGCAGATGCATTTTTAATTTTTTGAAGTATCTCTATACTGCTTTCCATAGTGGCTGCACCAGTCTGCATTCCCACCAACAGTGCAGAAGGGCTCCCCTTTCCCCACATCCTCCCTGGCACTTGCTGTTTGTTGATTTTACTGATGATAGCCATTCTGACAGGTGTTTTTCAAAACCAAAATTTCCATTTAAAAATATTTTCTGTTTCTCTACCAACATGTTCTATCTTTTCATTCATTATGAGTGTGATATCTTTAACTTTTTTGAAGTTTTTAAATGATAATTCCAACATTTGGATTATCTTGGGGTTGCCATTTGTTAATTGTTTTTTCCTTTAGGATGATTCACATTTTCTTGGCTTTTTGCATGTTAAATATTTTTGGATTTACATTGCATATATTAAATTGTACACAATCTGACTTTTGTAGTATTCTTCAAAAGGCATTGATTTTTTTTAAATTTAGTGGGAAGTTAGTTTTCCTGAGCTTAAACTTCAAGTTTTGCCGTCCTGCTTTTGGTGGCTGTTCACATCTCAGTTAAGAATGTTTTCATCTGTCCTGCTCCTGCATGATCCAGGAGTCAGGAAGAGGCATGAGCATTTTTTATACCCAGGGTTTGGGCTTCCCTATTTGGCTTTTACCTTTCCAGTGTTTCCTCATTATCTCATAACTTTCCCCTATATCTTCTACACAGAAATATGTTGAACTTTCTATTGGAATTTTCATTTCCCTCTACCATTACCACAATTGCAGCTGCTGTGTGCAAAGGGCCACAAAACAAATAGCTCACTATGTACTTTTCATTCTTTTCCAAAATCTATATGCAGTGACCACTTCCAAAAGCCCTCCAGTGATCGTATTTTGTATTTTACCAGAAGTTATAATTGTTATCCATGGAAGCATCAGTTATTAAGAAAATCCTTGCCCTAAGACAGAAACAGAACTATTTTCTTCCACATGTTACCACAGTTCCTGTTTAGGTGCTGGAATTCCTCATTGCTTCAAACATGATGCCAGACTTTCCACTAGATCCTTTAGCATGTATGCCTTATTTATAGTCAAGTTCTTGTCCATTTATTTTAATACCTGCTAGTTTCTGGATCTTTTTCTATTAAGTTTTTCTATTAATTCTTCTCTTTTAATTAGGTACCATGCATTCATGCTTCTCTGTATGTATCACACTTTGATATTATGCTAGATAATGTATATGAAAATTAGAGGTTGAAGAAAATAATATATACTCTAGAAAAGGACATGGCCCTTCTGACTGGCTACTAGTGCCGGGAGCTGAATCAGCCTACTCTGCTGTTAAGCTGAGTCTGAGCTTTATTACATCTTTCGATAGATCCACTTTACCTCATGCTTCAAATATTTTGAGGGCAGGGTTAAGGTTTTATTTTCAAATGAGCTTTGAGTCTCAGCATTTGTGAGATTTTGAATATCTTTTTATACTTTACATCTCAGCAGCAAACTTTTAAACTTGTAGGAGACTTTTCTTTGCATTACTGCCTAGACACTAGCTTTATTGTTCTACCGGGGAGTTATCTTTGCTCTCTAGACCTTCCTTGGACTTTTTTTGATTTAGGAGAACTCTCTTTACCCTGCTGCTCTGTCCCTAGTCCTTGGAGAGTCATATCTATGTCTGTAAGGAAGGTTCAATGGCCCCGGGGGGATTTCTCTTAGCTCTGCAGATGAGCCCCCAGGCTGCAGAGCTATGCTGCATTTCATTCAGTGCCATGTTTCCCCCAGAGACTTCCTTTATCACTTGACCTGTTCTACGTATGAACCTGGAGAAATACACTGAAGAGGCAGAATTTACTTCAACTCTCTTGCCGTTTCCCAGACTTAAATTCACTTTATCCATCCAGTGAAGGCCTATGAGAAATTATGGATTTAGCCTTATTATGTCACTAAGGCTCTTTTAGAGGCTAATCTTTTATGCACGTTACATGCTGACACATACTGCTAAAAGTGACGTTGAGCCTCTTTCAATGTGCCTATTGGCCATCTGTACTTCCTCTTTGCAGGAGTGTCTATTCAGGTCCTATGCCCATGTTTTAATTGGGTTGTTTGCTTTTTGGGGGTCGAGTTTTGTAAGTATTTTATAAATTTTGGATATTAACCCCTTATCAGATATATCAGAGAATGTGTTCTCTCATTCTGTGGGTTGTCTTTTTATTTTTATTTATTTTTTGATGATTTCCTTTGTTGTGCAAAAACTTTTTAGTTTGATTTAAGTACCATTCGTTTATTTTTTCTTTTGTTTCCCTTGCCTGGGGAGATATGTCTGATAAAAAATTACCACAAACAATGTCTGAGATTTTGCTGCGTATATTTTCTTCCAGGGTTTTTATGATTTCAGGTCTAAAATTTAGGTCTTTGATCCATTTTGAATTTATTCTTATGTGTGGTATAAGAAGGTGGTATAGTTTTATTTTTCTACATGTATCTGTCCAATGTTCCCAACATCATTTATTGAATAAACTATCTTTAGCCCATTGTATGTGCATCAGAGAAATGTAAATAAAAACCACAATGAGATACAATCTCACACCTATCAGAATGGCTATCATCAATAAATCAACAAACAATAAGTGCTGGCAAGGATGTGGAGAAAAGGGAATCTTTTCTCACTGTTGATGGGAATGCAGACTGGTGTAACCACTGTGGAAAGCAGTATGGAGATACCTCAAAAAATTAAAAATGGATCTGCCCTTTGACCCAGCTATCCCACTTCTCAGAATATATCCTAAGAAACCCAAAACACTAATTTGAAAGAACATAAACACTTCTACATTCATTGCAGCCTTATTTACAATTGCCAAGATATGGAAGCAGCCCACGTGTCCATCAACAGATGAGTGGATAAAACAATGATGGGACATTTACACAATGGATTACTACTCAGCCATAAAAAAGAAAATTTTACCCTTTGCAACAGTGTGGATGGATCTGGAGAACATTATGATGAGGGGAATAAGCCAGTCAGTGAAGGACAAATGCCACCTATATGTGGAATCTAATGAACAAACTTAACTAATAGGCAAAACAGAGACAGACTCATAGATGGAGAACAGAGAACAGCTAATGGGAAGGGGGAGGTTAGGTTGTTGAGGGACTGAGCCAAAAAGAAAAAAAGAATCATGGACAAGAGGGTGGTGATGGCTGGGGAGAAGGGGATATAAGCTGACTAAATGGTAATAGAAAAATATAATAAAGATTATGTATTTAAAATAAATAAATGTGCTAAAAGTATGATTAAGTTGTCCTTACCCCATCTACAGAGAATTCTTCCTCTTCTTGCCTAAAAGGAGTCATGGGTATCTTCTCCCATAAGGAAGACATAGTTTCTGCCTCTTCTGGAATCTAGTTCAAGTCTTTACCTACTCTACTCAGTTATGGTAAAACAAATAAACTAAAACTAAATGGTTTTTGTCTTATTCAGCTTGTTCTCATTGTTAGGATATAAACAACAGTTCCATGTAATTTCATATTCAAACTAGGAGCAGCATTGTGTCCATGGGTTCTTAGTTTCCCTATATATTGTTGTTTTGTATGGTTTTATGAGAATGTATAAAGAGATTGAAAATCTAGTCTTGTACCACCACTAGTTCCCAAAATTCTTACTTGTTTTCTATTATTTTTAAAAAAAATTTATTTATGTATTTTTGGATGGTGGGGAGGGGAGGGAGAAAAAGAGGAAGAGAAACATCAATGTCTGGTTGCCTCTTATGAGCCCCCTACTGGGGACCTGGTCTGCAACCCAGGCCATGCACCCTGACTGGGAATCGAACTGGACACACTTTGGTTTGCAGGCTGGTGCTCAATCCACTCAGCCAAACCAGCCAAGCCTCTATTCTTAATTAAATGCTTACATACTTAAAAAACCTGTTCTTTTTCATATTTATTATAAATTTTTGGACAAACATAATACTTTGAATTGAAAAGAATAAGAATGACAACTATATTTCCAACATTACATATAAAAAATTGGTTTCCAATTTTTAAATTAAATGTGAAATTTTTGAAAAATTATATTTAAGATTAATTTGAAAGAAATTGATACCCATTTAGGTTTAATTTGAAATAGTTTCTGATATGTACTTTTATACTTAAGAAAATTTTAAAACTTATAGCAAATCAAAACATGCAAATAGAAAAGATACATAAACTAAAGCTAGAACTAAGGTAAATATAAAATAATTCATGTCAATAAAACCTCCACAAAATACTTGATTACATTGTATTAGATTCATAGCAGTATCCAATATTGCTTAGATAGTATTTTCTAAGAGTTTTATTTTTCATTATTCTGTTATCTTTTTACACATTAAGAAACTGCCAGCAGGAAGGGAAAGATTGGCAAAGCACGGCATTTTAATGGTGCTTCAGTTACCAATCTATTTTCTCTCAACGCCAAATCTACCCTTCATTGTCTTCTTGTGATACTGGAACATTTCTTCCCCCATCAACCAGCATGAAGTTAAGCTTCATCATTAGTAGACATTCTGGCATGTGATCTTGGTAGGCTTCCACCCCTCTCTGTGGGGAGTTGCTTATGACACCCCAGAGAGTGGTTCCTCAGTGAGTTCCACTGCTGTGGCATGTCCCCATGAATGGCTTTTCCTGGCGTCTACTTAGGTGGCTTCACAATGAGTTTTAAAGTGTGGCACTTCCACCTAGGTAGCTTTCCAGTGAATACTGGAGATGTAACTTCTTCACAGACTTATCCACCACCCAGAATTCTACACTTTTATGTATGTATGTATGTATGTATGTATGTATGTATTGTTGTTGCTCAATTACACTTGTCCCCATTTTCCCCCCATTACTCTCCCCCACCCTACCCCATCCCACCTCCCACATTCAATCCTCCCCACCCCGGGGAGGTCTTTGTCCATGAGTCCTTTATACACGTTCCTTGACTTGACCTTTCCCCTTCTATCCCCTGTTATTCCCCTCCTCCCTCCCCCCGGACACTGTCAGGTTGTTCTTTTTTTCATGCCTCTGGTTCTATTTTGTTGACTTGATTGTTTTGTTGATTAAGTTCCACTTATAGGTGAGATCATATGGTATTTGTCTTTTACCACCTGGTTTATATAACAAATAGCCTGAGGTATAAAAATTGTTGTTATGTCTAAAAGCAAAGCAAATGTGCAACAATTAGGACAGTCACAGCCATTGGGTACAAAGAACATGAATGCCTTCATGCTGACAATAGTGTTAATGTCTACTACTAAAATATTCTCTGCCAAAGTTAAGAATGGGACAAGGTTACCCTGGTAGATGAAAATATCAGGTGTTTCAGGCTTGCAGTAGAAAGACACATGGTTTACATGGAAAAACAGTGGGGGACCCCCCTGCCAGTTTCATCTTTGATAACTCTTATAACAATGTATATACAACAAGAGAAAAGGTATACTTACCAAAATAATTTCTTAATGTCAGTAATAAATCCAATAATGTAAATCAAGTTTTTTTGTAGTTCCTAGTAGTAAAGAAAAAAAAATTATCCAGTTTCCCAGCCTTCCAACTGCATTTGGTTCTTTTTTGACTTTTGGAATATTGTCCTAGAAATTCTGGATCTTCTCTACTTTTGTGCCTTGAGCCTGAATATTTCTGTTGGCAATAAACTTGCCATAAGAGATTGTAATGTAATTATTAATCCATTCAACAATCACTCATTTTAAAATGTCTGCATGTACTAGCACTTAGATACTGTGAAAAGCAAGGGAAAACATGGAGCCCTCTCTTCAGGAACGTGTGGTCTTTGTAAAAGACTAGTCCCAAACATAAAATTCAATCCAGACTTAAAGTAATCTTTATGTGGTTAAGAAGAAATTTCAGAATTACTAAATTATGTTTATTTCATAGAATTTGATTATATTTTGAAAACCACTTCTATAATTATTAATCTAAAAAAGCATCTCACAGAGCCCATTAAGTAGGCAATAGGCATTAAAGTGTCTTTCCTATCATTTAGCTCCTTAACTCTTTTACAAATGTCTCTATAGAAATTTGCCAGGGTTCTATTCACTTAGTCTACAAAACCTCTAGTCATTGTAAAGCCAAGCACTGTCTCATTACAATTCCAGTTATTTTCCCATAATAAAAATATATTCTCCAAGGTAACTTCAGATCTCTGCTAAACAATTTTTAAATAGCAGTTTTGGTTACTAAACCTAAAATAAATCTTTGAATCGATATATATCTTACCATTATTTATGATGATAAGTGGATGAATATGGAAAAAAACAGACATTTTAGAAAATGTTTTCAGGTGAACTCATTCAATTCTTACACAAATATCTTGCTGTAGAGAACAGAACATTCTGTGTGTCATAGTCTACAGAGTGGATGATAATGTAACTGATTTAACTAATCAACTTATAAATTTTAAAAATGTCTTGGAAACTGAGCCAAACAACACATTATGCAGGGTAGGCGAAAGCAGGTTTACAGTGGTTTATGTAGAAAATAATACAATAATTAGTAAGTAATAATACCAGAATAAACGCTGTGTTTCACATATTCACAACTATAAACCAACTTTTGTCTCACCCTGCATTGATCTTTTTTTTGAGCCAGTTGAGTGGTTTGTTGATCAAATTGACTAAATTAATTTATTGGTTTTATTATTTTGTAAAAATATTCAAAATAACAAATTACATAATATCATGAAGTGATTTTCCACATGGACAAAACCAATAAAATTAACAGTGATAAGGGTAAGAATTATAAGACTCATCTGATTTAGAAAACAAATTTAAATTAATACAAATCAGGGAATAGCCTTTATGTAAGATATATAAAGATGTTGTCTTAAGAAGCCAAACATTGATTCACTCAAGCTTTGTTATTCCTTGCATATTATAATTATGCAAAGAATAAGAAAAGGATATTGAGTTTTTTAAATTTACTCTTAAGACATATATGGAAAGGCCACAATTTACTCCTACTCCCTATGACCCACAAGTTGAAACAGTACATTATGCAAGAGAAGATATCATGTGACTACCTTTAAATGACCTGTAAAGGTTTTACATTGTGGTTACTTTTTCTCAGGGCATTGATACTTCCACTGGTTGGAATCCAGCCCAACTAACATAGGTCTTAAACTAATTCTCTGTAGAATCTTTTATATTTTAAGTGTGACCTTAGAACAAGTAGCATTGTTAGCACCTGAAAACTTTTTAGAAATGCAGAATTTAGGTCCAACCCCAGATGTACTCAATCAGAACTAGGAATTTTAGGAAGATCCCTGAGAGTTGTGCATTCACATTAAATTTATAGTGTAGATTTTCTTTCTTGTCCCTCACTCATTAAAAATAGAGCTGAAATTTTTATTGGAAATGAAAGAAATGACTACTGAAATAAAATGTAAGAGATGACTACTGAGTAGAAACCAAACAAACTGCATTAACTACAGAGCACAAACCTGATTGTGGAGACATGAGCTAAATCTTGTTGTTCTAAAATACAGCCCTAAACTAACAGAAATTCCGACCACATTCTTCCAAATGGTTTTGTCTTTTGGTTGTAGTGAAAGTATATAATCGTTGGCATCTCTCCAAGTCCTACTAGCTTTCTCAACTAATTCTCTTCTCCTGCATCTGAGGTAATCTTTAGTTTGGAGTTGAACTTTAACTAGCAGTTTAGCATATGACATACCTCATATTTGATTTTATATTTCATTTGCTAAGGTTCTTGATGGGCACTTAGTATATAAATAATTACATTCTTATTTTTTAAGTTATTTATATAATGAATCAATCTTAAGGTTGATTAAGCAATTCATTTAATCTCTCTGGGTTTTATTAAATGTTTACTAAAAAGGGATATTTTTAAGTCTGCTTCCAGGCCCTAGACAGGTAGATCAGTTGGTTATAGTGTCATCCTGATACGTCAAGGCTATGGCTTTGATCCTAGGTCAGGGCACATACAAGAATCAACCAATGAATGCATAAATAAGTGGAACAACAAATTGATGCCTCTCTCTCTCTCTCTCTCTCTCCCCTCTTTCTCTCTTTTTAAAATCAATAAATAAGTTTTTTAAAGACTGCTTCCAGATCTAGTATTCTAGGGTTCTGTGAATTCTATTATTGTTTTGTGCAGTGATATTTGAGAAGAATGACCATTGTATTAAGTTGTGAATTTTTAAAAGTCTATGTGTGATACATAAATAGCCAACTGGGAAAAAAAACCCTACTGTCTTTAAAAATACTTGCCAATTTTTTTCCCATTTAGTTTCTTTTTTGATTTTTCGATCACACGTACACAAAGACAGAACTAATAAATGTGCTAAAAGTGAATGGTTAAGACTTTAATTTTTGAGCATTTTATTTTGTAGTTGAGTGTTACTTATCTGGGGAGGGCAAGACAGTTGAATACTATAAAGAAGCTAAGTTCAGAGACTGTCATAGATGCTTGTACTGTAGAACAATGTTCTTTCTATCAATGACCTCCTCAAGTAACCATACAGGCAAATATCAGTAGATTTTAACTACCGTAGCTTATACGTTTAGCAATCTCTAGGCAAGAGTCTACTTAGGTACACACAGTCAGTCTCTACTAGTTCTACTAAATGGCAGTAAAGTAGTTAATAGAAATTGTCATAGACATCAAAAAGCTACTATTCTGCCATTCCTTCTGTTGTTTTGGCCTCCAGTGGAATACTGCATTAAGGTTGTAGCATCGCATTTCAAAAGAGACGTAAAATAGAGTTCAGAGGAGAGCCACAAAGATGATAAAGGGTTTAGAAAATAAGACCTGTGTGGAAAGGTTAAGGGAAGTGGGCATGTTCTGTCCAGAGAAGAGAAGACTAGGGGGAAACATAACTGTCTGCAGATTCGTTAAAGGATGTTATAAAGAGGAGAGGGACCAATTCTCATTAGTCAATGAGAACAGAACAAGAAGTAATAGGCTTCCAACTCACAAGGGAAAATTTAGGTTAAATATAGGAACTAACTTTATAACAATATGAATAGTTGGGAATGGCACCAGCTGCCAGGGGAGGCTGTGGAATCGCCATCACTGGAGAGATTCAAGGCTGAAACCCCACACCCACTGATTAGGGATGGCTTAGTAATAATACAATCAATCCTGCTGTGATCCATGGGAATAGATTAGTGCCCCAGTGTAGGTCCTTCCAACCCAAATGATTATATGATTAAGATACCAGCACCCAGGGGGAATCGATCTGGTATGTAAGGGAGGGAAACAAAAACTTTACAAGCCACAGCTGTAAATCTGAAAATGAAGTAATCCACCACATTTAGCTATGGGAGAGACTGAATCAGCTTAGGAGATATGTAGGGAGACTGATTTACAATAAAGCTCAGCCTTTATTTTAAAATATTAATCTCATTTTTGTCAATGTTTCAAATACAAAAATTGAGACCCATAGCATTATTAATTTTCCTGACTAGCATTAAACAGCTATGCAGCAGCAACTTATTAAATTATCAGTTAGAACTTGGAATTTTCTGATGGTCTGAAAAATAAACACCACGAGTAATAAAATTCTCAGAAAAAATAATATTTCCATGTCAGATTTAGTGTATTTTATTTGTAAAAAGCATTTAAGTGATATGTTTGTTTCCTACACATGCAAGGTTTTTACTTGATGAGCACGCAACTCTAATTAAGATCCACGATCCACATAATTCAATCACAGTGTGGGTCAAAAATTACCAATTCAATTTTTTAATCTTAAAATTGATTTCTATGTCTGTGATTCCCAGGATAAATTTCAGTATTATCCACAGCATTCTGTTTCTCCATACTCCTGCTTTATCACATTGCCTCTTGCCAATACTGCAGTAGTAATTTTGAATCTTTGAAAAGGCAGTATTTAATTTTTTAGTTCAGTTTTTCACTCTCCACCTTTGCAGTTTACCTTTAAGAAAAAAACACACTGCCTCTTGCTCCCCTGAGTAGGCCGTGTTATTACTACCGTCCACATCATCAGGGCTACAGCACTTGCAGTAGTAGATCATCCCTGTGCTGTCATGGTGATGATATATGAGGGAAAAGCGATCCATCGGAGGATGCGAGGCACAAAGGCTGGGGCAGTAACGAGGCAGACCAGCAGGAGCCCGGGATGCACAGCAGTGGACGTTTCCCCCCAAATAAAATAAAAGTAGATAACTCTGTAAACAAAACCTTTAGATGGGAAGGAAAGCTGTGGAATTTCATTTGTTTGTTTGTTTGTTTTGTTTAGAGACCTTTTATGTCTCCCCAAACATTAAAAGTAATGGACTCCCGAATTAAAAACCTTTCAAAGCTTTTAGTGCCATTTCCTCCTTTTATTTTTTTCTCTGTCATATATATTTTCTCTTTCTGTTCCCTCTGCTGCCACCCTAAACTCAGACTCTGAGTGTCATTCTCCTGGGCTGCTGAAGTATTCTGTCTCTATTTCTACTGATACCCCTTTACTACCACAGCTAGACTAAGTCTAGTAAACCATACACTACACTTCTAATCAGGGGTTTTTAATTTTTCTCCATGCTGTATCAACTATAGTTCGCATGTCTTTGCTTGTCATATTGTTACGGAAAAGTGAAACGACCAGACACTGAGGGGTTAGGAGCACGATCTTTACTTACGTGCACGGGCCCAGAGGAGACAAACTCCAAATTCTGAGCCCAGAACAATAGCCCCGCATTCCTTTTATGATGGACTAAGTAGGGGAGGGTATTGGGAGGCGTAGTATAGATTTGGCTCGAAAAGGGTTTACAGAGGTGGGAGGGAAGCATTTACATCATAAGTCAGGGCAATTAGCATTTCATCTTTGGTATCAACCTTGATTCCCTCTACATTCCCCCCCTGCGGCTGCTTAGACAGCGCTTTTGTCTGTCTCTGCACCCACAAATGGGGTCCTCTGCTCCTGTTGGGGGTCTAGTGCTGGAGATGGTGGCAGGTAGCGCTGGCTCGACGACGGTCCACTCCTCCTCCGTCTTGGCAGGTCCTTCGCAGCTTTAGGGCTGGGATTCGGCCTGGTCCCTGTTCCGGTCCCAGGTTGGTTTCCTCAGGGTCAGCGGCGGCCTTGGCTCTGGTGTGATGGATCCATGGAGTAATACCTGCAACTTTTAAGGCGGTGGGGGTAGTTAACAGTATTAGGTAGGGCCCAACCCTTTTGGGTTGGAGGGACTCTTATTTCCAGTCTTTTACCCAAACATACTGCCCCGGCTTATGGGAGTGGGCTGGCCCCCCTGTTGGCACTATTTCTTGCCCAAGGTGGGCCTGCCTGACTTTCTCTAACTCTTGACCTAGGGCTTTGAGGTAGGAGGCTTGGTGGGCCTCCCCTAAGGTGGTTAAGTCTGTGGTAGTAGGGATCTGGGTTATAGGGGTTACCCTTCCATATAGGATTTCGTATCGGGTGTACCCTGCTGAATTTGGGGTGCACCTAACTCGGAAGAGGGCAAACGGCAGGACATCTGGCCAGGGTAGGAGAGTCTCTTGACAAAGTTTTCCTAGAGTCTCTTTTAGAGTTCGGTTCATTCGTTCTACTTTGCCCCAGCTTTGAGGTCGGTAGGCAGCGTGAAGCCTCCATTTTAGTTTTAAGGCTTGAGTCAGCAGCTGGATCACTCTTGCAGTAAAGGCGGGCCCGTTGTCACTTTGGAGACTGAAGGGCAACCCGTGCCGTGGAATTATCTCC